>DWLS01005631.1:0-12483 GCA_018246255.1 Pachliopta kotzebuea | reverse complement strand
TATATATATAATATATATAGTTATAAAATAAGTGTTTAAGCCACAACACAGACCTGCCTAGTGTGGGGCAATCGGAAATCTGTAGTAGTAGGAAATATTTGTGCCTTTTTGTTATAAATAAATAAATAAAATAATTAAAAAACGTATCACTACAAATAACAATGGTACAAAACATAATTCGGTGGTGGATTTGGTGTCGTATATCGATCCCGTTTTACAGCCGAGCCCTCATGATCCCAGCCAGACTATAAACGGACGTTAAAACGTTTAAGTGCGAAACGAATCGCTTTGCCACGTGGGACTGTAAAAACGTAAAATATTATTTATCTGGCCGTTTCCGGCGGCTTTCTGACTGGGCATAACGACCTGTTAAAGAAGCTACAAAAAAAGGGGAGCCATTCGCTACCGTGAGCGATAAAACGCAGCTGTTAAAGCTGTTAAGTGTCGACTGTGTAACAAACTGCTGAATTCTGCAAAGCGTCAACATAAGAGTCAACTAAACTATTTATTTACTTCTTTATTGTTTATATTTTCTTGCTACTACTACTACTTACTTATGTATGTACTTATTTTTTATTTCTCCTGTACTTTGTATTGCCTTGAAAATATCTCTTAAAGCGCTGAGGCCGCCCTTGCCCACACTTACATTATAAGCTTAGATTTTTAAGTTTTTCATTCACTGTACCATATTGTTAGCAATAAAGAGTTTTTATGTCTATATATTTTTCTTTCCAATTCTAAAATTAGTAGTTACTCTGTAGCGATAATCTAAAAATTATTTTAAAATTCACATACATAAATATATACTGTGTGGTAATCAGTCCCTATAAAGCGATTTCATTTCCCTCGTATAACACGTGTGTTGTCCCATATAACACGAGGATTCCCCGCGTACTTCTGTACTGTGAAATTATAACGATTAGTACAGTTTACAATTAGTTTCGCATACTTTTGCACATTGTGTCGTTAGAAAATTATGTTATTTTATTATATATGTGTTGCTAGTTTTTGAACTATATGAACATTCCTCATAAATATTTCGTTCATAATAAAGTTTTTCCTTTAAAATTCAATTTAAACTATCTTTAACGAGAAAAGTTAAATGTGTATCATATGCACATAACGCGTTATACGCGTGTTATACGAGAATATTCCCATAACGAATTTTCCTATAACTAATCTACCGTGTTATAGAGGGGATTGCTATATATATTATTATGATAATAAATCTTAATGAATTTTCTTTTTTATTTACAATGAGCTAATTTCTGTTATAAGTTAAAAGCTGGAATAGAGTTATATAAAAAGTATAAGTGATAACTAACTAGGATTCAAATCTGTGACCTCTATAAACTACAACATAAATTATAATATTTTTAGAGTAATAGAGACCAGTAATAAGATTTCAAAGAACCTATTTGTTTATATAGGTCAATACACAGATCACTTATTAGTAATAACGTCTCGTTGGTATCTATATGATGATGTCATTCGGGTGATGGCATCATCGATGAAATAAAAAAACCCGGTCAGATACGTATGGATGTTGTTTGAAATAAGTTTCAGGAATTTATTTAGTATTTAATTTCAATATTTAAATTAATATCAAATACTTTATATGTTATAAGACTTAACTAATACTAAAGAGGTCAATTATATTCTTAGTCTAGATTTTGTGATCGTTTCATGTAGAATTTTATCTGAATAGATCAGAGAAAAAACATACTTTATGCTCAACTTTTAACTTTCTTGTATGTTTTGTAATTATACATATATTATGTAATTCAAGTCCATGATTAATATAAAGTCCATATATATATATATTTGTCTATCAATGTAACAAGAATTTAACAGCTTGCCTTTTAACACGGAAGGTCAAATGAACTGGAGAAAATTATAGTGATGTTACCACTCTCATAAATCTACTTCCATAACATTTCTTAGGTGTAGACTTCGACAAAAGTAAACTAGTATACCTGAATGATAGAAGGTCTTTGTTAATATCGAAGATGGGTATCACTGCTGCTTCTATTGCAGTCGACAAACAGTAGTGTCCAGAAATTACTATGTACGGGTATAAACGAGAGTGTATACTAGTGAAATTACTAGAGTAATGAGGTTTAATACCCTGTGTCTCAAGGTGAAGAGCGCAGTGTATACCATCTTAACCAGGGCCAAGTTTTTATGGGCTAGTGTATCACATACCATTGGTAGAAATGCTTCCTTTAACCGTTTAAGTTCCAAGCAGCGCGATCGCGTTGTTTATATTTTTTTTTTTAGTATGTATAGGTTAATGCTTGACCACGATCCCACCTGGAACCTTATGTCAAGAAAAGCCAGCACATTTCGAGCATTGTTGACAACTGACGATGAACTCAGACTTACCGACGCAAGTAGATCACACAGCTCCTTTTAACGTAAACAGTACATTTTACAATAGGTAATAGAGTATTATAATAATTAAGTAATATATTACAAATTAAATTAAATTAAACAAGCGCTATCGCGCTGCTTTAGTATTTTCGTACATATATAGGGAAAGCGCGATCGCGCTGTCTGGGATTCCTCGACAGTGTTTTTTCAATACCCTCTGAGACTCAAATGGTTAAAAAAATGTGTTCTTAGCGAATAATTTTTACCAGAGGCAGAACAGGCTATAGATAAAAAATCTATATTTATCACATATTACCGCAAACAGCGCAACAGCAACATACGTACCTGAAAACAAAGAAAACAGATATAATTACAATGTATCCAAAAACAAGCAATTGTTTACTGTAATTCGGGTCACGCGAACCGCGGTGAGTGAACGTGTTGCGTCACTCTCTGCCAACCGAACCGACTGAACAATGCTGCCATACAAAAAAAAAATCACTATATGAATCGTAAAACTTTGAACACTTAAAAATCAGTGTGACACTACATTCGAGAAGCTTTATTAGAATTTTTTTATTCGAAGAGTCGACGAAACGAGCAAGGCATTCACCTGATGGTAAGTGATACGCTTGCCCATAACAACGACGCCTTGGTTAAGTTGGTATAAATAGTGCCAAATTGCGCTCGAGATATAAGATCCTTTGAGACATAAGATTAATCTTGTTACTCTCGTAATTCCACTACCTTCCATCACCCTTCAAACCAGAACAAGTTTGCATATTACTATTTGGCGGTAGAAATAGGAACTGCGATGATACCTACTAAAACGGTCCCCGGCAACAGAGACCTACCACCAGTATTAAATATACAATATACAGTAACAATAAATACAATTTTTACTATATTTACTGGTGGTAGGTCACCATTACTGGATACCAGTATGTAGGTACTACCGCAGCTCCTATTGCTGCCGGCAAACAGTACCGGCTATGTATATTACTTACATGGTAATAAAGGTTTTACTGGTGGTAAATCACCATTATTGGATACGGTGTAGGTAGATGCTACCGCAGCTCATATTTCTACCGCCAAATAGCAATGTTTAAACATTACTGTGTTCCGGTTTGAAGGTTTCTGTATGCTAGTGAAATTACTGAAGGAACAAGTCTTACACCTTATGTCTCAAGGCTACGAGTGCAATGCGGTGCATTGTGTATACCATCTCAACCAGCGCCGCGTTGTTATGGGCAAGCGTATCACTTACCATCAGGTGAACACGTCTTGAACACCTCGTCGCTTTGTCACATAAAAAAAAACTTAAGAACTAAGCAAAGTTGTTAATAATAATAAGAAATCACTATTAAACGTACAATAAAAACTATCAGTCCAATTACGTGAAAAAAGATTGTTTTTATAGTAAAAAAAAAATTAAACACTTGCAATTAATCATTAAATATATCTAAATTAACTATTTCATATGTTTTTAAAATATAAGCCCTTTTGGTGTTTCATAGCCTTTTTAAAGAATCTTCATTGAGAGACATGAAAAAATCCCTTGTATAGATCAAATCACATTGAGTCTTTTGTGCTATGGACCGTAAACAATAATTACCATCTGTAAAAACAATATATATGTAAGTAGTATTTCCCCGTGATATATTAACATATAACAATTATATAAGAGGAATGTGGACAAACCGACAACGTGAGAGTAATTTTGTATGAATATTTTATATGCAGAGCACGAGCCAACAGATCATCTGCACTATGAAAACGGAGTATGAAATGTTTATTTTATAATATAATGGAACTTATTACTTTTTTATTATTTTGTCTTCTATGAAACATATGTAAGAACATAATGACAATGACAGATGATGAAAACGACACATCGAGGGTAATACCGACAAGAAGAAGAATTAAAACAAGTAGTTTTGTATGGATGCTGTAACAATTGTATTCAAATACATATTTAATATTTATCTTTAACCTTTTAAAATTATTGATTTATATATTATCAGCCCTATTTAATTCACTTTTTTTTGTGATATATAAAGATTTTGTTAATTTCTTTTTTGA
The DNA here is from genome assembly GCA_018246255.1 of Pachliopta kotzebuea. Classification (NCBI taxonomy): domain Eukaryota; kingdom Metazoa; phylum Arthropoda; class Insecta; order Lepidoptera; family Papilionidae; genus Pachliopta; species Pachliopta kotzebuea. Next base: position 8,028 of record DWLS01005631.1, on the reverse strand, counting down.
TTTAATCCACTGCTGGACGTAAGCAGTCTTCCACCAAATGCGGTGCTTACAACCGTCGGATACTTGTTAACTCATGTATTATTATTTATCATCTACTTTTCGCTGTCAGTCAGCCCATCAATTCCAGCCATTTCTGACGGCAGAAGATCGTCAGGTGTACCGCGGTTGAAAAAAAAAACCTGTATAGAAGTCGCGTACCGTTAAATTTGCTCTAACAGCTAACAGAACCTGTCGCTCGGCGGATCATTCACAAAAAGCCGCGGTTAAATTTTGGCGCACGCGCACCGTCTTGCGGTGACCATGATGAGTTCAATGCTATCCGATTTTTATCAGCTAACAGGATTTTTTATCAACCTAACGATTTTTAACATTTAAACAGCATACCTGAAATTTCGGAATAATGAAAATGTGATAAAATCTTTATAACGTAATATTCTTTCTGAGTTATATTATTTAATAAAGGCCGTATGAAGTTTGTTTTGAATGTTAATGTTAATTTGCAACGGGCTTAACTAACAAATTTATCTTTCTCTTTATATGTTCGGGCTACATAAACTAGTTGGTGGCATGCGAGATGGATGCACAAAAATCAGCTGAATCTAGATCGGACGCGTGATTGTGCTGTCGAGAATGCATTACCGCTGCCATTTAACTAAGCATCATCATAAATATTCAACTGGTTTCACATTCTCGTGCGGATCGCGTTATAGATGCAGCGATAAACGTATATATGAATATGTGCTACATTAACATGCCTTAATGTTCGTGCCCAGCACACAGCACACAACTGTAATTTGGTGCTCTACACTGTCTCTAAAAACATTTTTTCATCAGCTTTTAGTCCTCTATGGCTGAACATCGGGGAGAGGATTTGGTCGTCTCCCACCACGCTGGCACAATGCGGGTTGGTGAAGACCTAAAGCCTCGTTTGTTGATTAGCAGGGTGCGCTACGAGCCAATGAGGATGGCTTGGATCCCGGGAAATGAGGGAGACCATTTACACTTTAAACTCTAAATTCAGATAACAAGATATATGACCTATTTTTATATACTTTATTACTTTAGTATAATACTTGTCCTCAATTACTCATGATGTCAAAATGGTAACGGGGTCACAAAGGTAGTGTAAGCTTTTTAAGCTTTCATATGAATGATCGTTCATATGAAATTCTATTGCTATAGCGAATAATTGGCATTATGAAAATGGTAACTAACTAAGCAAAATAGTGGTTCAGGTCAATCCGCAATCAAAACTCAAGTCATATATAGCCTCATAATATAATAGCATCATAATAGCCCTGAAGGTTGAAGAAAGGTCTTCTGTCTTGAAAGCAATTACGCGCTGAGCCACCTAAATGTTTAAGGGAGTTATAGGAATAAATAAAATTTGAGTATATTTTTGAAACGTAAATTATATGTTATGCTTTAAATTTTTTTTAATTTGTTTGTCCACTTTCACCGATCAGTAGTTATTGTCACCCTAGCATGCTTACAGACAGACAAACAAGCGTCCGCGAATCTCCCCAATGGCCACATTAAACTGCGGGCACATGCTAGTTAACAAATCAAACCGTCCAACCGCGAACTGTAAAACAAATGGAGACGAAACAAAAAAAAAACAGCAACAACCGCTAAGTAACATTTCTCACTTGTTACATCGGACGATTCAGTTGTACTGTAACAGGTACATGGCCAGCGAAGACCTTATCATAAAGAGGTTCCGCCGAAACCTGACCGTGATTATTCTATTCGTACCCTTAGGCAATCAAACACTTGGAATAAATCAATTAGAAAGTTCCTTGTTGCTAATGTATTAGCACTGAACTTTCAAAAAAATTTTGACATAAATATAGACCCTAATGACATACTTAGATTACGAAACCTAGATTTTAAGAAATAAATAAATAATTAGGAGAAAATATACGAAAAAAACTCTGCTTTATCAAACGTTACATCTTTTCAATAGGATTACACTTCTGATGTATTTTGTCTTACGTCCATAAACCATTTAATTTTAATCAACGTGTACTACAAATGGTCATACAACATAATTTGATTAAAACATATATATTTAACTTCGGCAAATTTATTCGAACAAACAGAAGCCTGTAAAGGTGAAATGTGTAACCTGTGATAATCCTCACACGTATTGATTCGTTTTCACGCCTGCCGTTAAAAAATATCCGTTACAAAACGATATAATTAAACATCAAGGCTTTTACTGTCACCTGTAATGACCACAAACGTTTAAAGACTTACAGTGTATTGTTTTTTAAATCGTAACTTTCTAGAGTAAGCATACTCGCTAACTCGACAATTCCGATGTTAGTGGAAGTTAGTACGATAAATCAACTGATAGTTATTGATCATAAAAAAAACTTGTTTCTAATTCGTCAGACGGCTAAACGGACACCGAATACCGACTGACCTATATTATGTGTAATATTGAGGCCGATAATCGAGTTTCGAGCGCGACCGGTAGCAGAGGCTGACTAACTTAACTACGAGACTGTCTCCTACAGTTAACCTCCAAAATCACTAAATAATTGAAATCATATAAGTTTTAAACTTGTACAAAAACCATTGAAAACTCTAAACATATTTTAAATAAACATTACAAAAGTTATCAGAGATTTTTTTACGTATATCATAGATTTAGAGGTTTAACAATTGGCATTTAATTAGAGGGAACTTTCTCATTAAATTCAACAAGAATTGATAACCTAGTGTTGAGCAGTAAACGTCGACAACAAAAGCAAATAATAATCTGCATGAAATTAGTTGTCTTGTTGCTCGGACGGCGGCTATTGTGACGGTGGAAAGGCGAAACAGTCATTTATCTCGACCATCGATATAAAAGCATACAAAACTGAGTGAGTGTGAAATGAGAGGTGATAATAAAAGGCAAATATATGCCAATAGAGCCGCGACGGGGACTGGTGAAACAACTATCGTGTTGTTGCCTTTTTTTGGGTTATTTCATTTATTTTTATAACGGCGACCATTCGCCGCTAGTTCATCTGTTGGCAACGCAAGGTGTATCGCCAACCACTTCGGATCTCTTAATTGTGAACGCATAGTTAAGCGACATTTACGAAGGCTGTTTTTTTAATTAGTAAAGTTCTATTCTTAGTTCTCACAAAATACTAGAAAACCATTAACTTCTTTTTACAAATCACCTATGTAAAACCATTATAATTATTACTACTAACATTTACTAGCGGAAAGTCTCTGATACCTGAGACGATCTGGATCCGTATTTTCCAACCTTCTTAGTCCCACTTTTGAGTGACATTTTTATTGTGGCTCTTTCGGATCTTGTGATTATTATCCAATGCCTCCCAATAAACAGAAATCTATAAATCTATAAAAAAAAAATTACCTAGTTGTTTTTAAAAGTTTCAGATAGCCCCCTTAAATAACAGAAATGCTCCCTTGTAGGGCCCACGGCCCACCTTGAGAGACACTAGTCTATTTCCGCCGCCAAATAGTACTGTGCTAACATAACTGTGTTCTTGTTTGAAGAGCATTGTAACTAGTAAAATTACTGTGGTAATGAGACATGTTACGTCTTAAGACGTTGAGCGCAATGTGGTGCACTACCATCCTTACTCATCAAGAGAAAGTCTCTCTAATCCCGTCGTTTCATTAAATAAGAAATGGGGAAATCAAAGTAGTACTTCTTATTTTCCTTAACAACTATTATATGTATATAGTTAACCTACTTTACAGTTGTATATAAGTCCTACTGACCTTTGCACCAGACATTTGAACTACCTGGTTTTTTTTTCATGATTGCCATTTGTTTCAGGTGTAGATCATTAATATCGTCTGTCACATGTAACACACTAATGTTTGCACTATTGCTAAATCATTAAATATTGCTCGTCACTTCAATCGTATGTGCATTAATCACTGATTATGTGATGGTAAGACAATACAATAAATGAATTTTACAGATAATCTAATGATGATTCGTAAATAAAAATTAATATTAAAAAAAAGATCTTTTCTATCACATCGTTCCCTTTTCCCTCAGCTTTCTCTTCTCCCTCATATTTTTATTTATTTAATTCAGCTTGCGGAGTCCGATTCTGCTAGCTCTGGAACCGATGAAGCCTTCGCGGCCATAATAAAGGCCGAAGGCATCAACATCCCCCAAAAAAAAATTCTATCACAAAAACTTAAGCTTCTGCTATAAGTGTGCATTAAGAATAAGTAAATAAATAATAAATGAAAATGTCCTTCCACCCTCTGTCATTTTACTACTATTATTCTAAGACAAAATTGATGTTCATATTTATTACCCAATTTGCACAGTGGTTAACCATTTACCTAGTAACACATAGGTTCGATTCCCAGGCCATTATCAGGTTGCTTGGTCAAAGGGTTTTTCGAAACCCTTACCAACTATCACCGTCAAATTATAAATCTGTCACCATAACATCATTGCTCAACAGATGAGAGCCAGAGTATTTAGTTAAGCTTCCACTATTCACGGCTTTATTATAACTTAACAACTAATCGAGGTCCACTGTCGCAGTAAAAAGTAAAGATATTAACAGAGAACTTCCTAGCTTTTGTCTGTTAAAAAGTAATGACACGACTTGTTACACTGTATCGTTTTGAAGAGCATGTATAATTAATAAGGGGTGTAATGGGTCCCATTCAACAACTCACGGGACCCAAGCCAACCTGATCTGCTAATCAACAATGGGGGCTATAGCTCCCTATCAAACCACATTGGGCCAACCTGGTGGGAGTCGGCCTAAATCCCCACATTATTGGGAGAGGCCTATATCCATATATCCATATATATAATATAGCAGCGGAAGTCTATATGCTGATGATGTAAAATCATTGGATTGATGATAATTTTAGATTCAACGATCGTGAGTCCTGTTTGAGTGGTGAAATAAAATAATTAATAGTATTGTAATGTTATATTGTTTATCTATTTATTTTATTATTACATAATTTCGCGTATTTTACAGCATCCATGATCATAGAAGGAACGAGATGATATTGAACTGGCATCATACCTATCACATATATAAACTCGAAATTAATTAAATACTAAAGCCTGGACTACTACGTATACACTGATTTAAAAATAAGTTTTTCTTTTAAGAGATTAGTGTCAAGTCCGCATTAGTTTATAATGTATGGATCGCTACCGAAGTCGCACAGTGGACTGGAAAGAACCCCCCGCACCGCGCTCACCGCGCCCACAACGCCCACGTGCCGCCGACCACGTGGATAACTTCCGTTAAGAAAATAGCGGCGACTGTGTGTTATGTGAATAAGTTAAAATAATTAGCGACTCCTTAAAAATTGTTTTGAAGCTCTCATACTTATGTTAAATGAGATTTTTACGAGAAACCGAAGAAACGAGCGGTTCACTTGAACATAACAATGTGACGAAATTAAAAATGATAATAGTTTTTAAACACAACATCATCATCATCATTACCACCAAATGGGAGTCCACGAAATATTACTAAACCGATCAGTCTGATACTAGCAGCTTCCGTAAAACTACTGTTTTGATAGCTTATAAGAATTATTATTATTTCATACAATTTTTATAAGTGGAAGATATGGGCTAGGCTTTCTCTTGATGATAAGTGATATTCTTACCCATAACGTGCCGCCAGTTAATCTTCCTTCTCTTCCCACTTATATTTCTGACCATCTCGTCAACGCTTCCTACATCCTATTCCCTCGGCTTTCTCCCTTATACTTTGATTGTACATTTCAGCTTGTGGAGTCCGGATCCGCCAGTTCAAGGACCGAAGAAACCTTCGCGGCTATACAAGTGGCTGAGAGCGTCGACTTCACCATCAAAAAAAAGGTATACACACCGCTATTCTGCTCGTCGCGTACAAACGTAGTGTTAAGTGACGTTCCCTATGTAATTAAATTTTTAAATTTGAATATTATACGTAATAGACTTAAGTTATAAATAATGAAATGATATATTCAGACGAGTCAAACCGAAGTAATCAGAGATAGGTGCACTAGATAGCGCGGCGTCGATGCACACGAGCTCAAACTAATCCCCCGATGAGTAACGCGATAACGCCTAAATAATATCTTTCCAGTACATCAGCCGGTGACGAAAGCGAGCCAATGAGCAAACATTTCACAATCAACTAATCACTGTGCGAAGCTAATTGACGAACTCGAACCCCGGTCTCAGTTGACGTATTCCTTCTTGAGTCTCATTTCGCAACCGCTTAAGCAACCACCTCACATTTACTTTATAAAATAACTAGTGCATAATATATTGCAAAAGCCCACACTATCCACTCGATTTTATAAATTTACCGGGCCCGTTAATGTATCGCTAATTAATATTAATCTCGTCATGTAACAAATAAAAACGTATCACTTAGTATTAAGTGAACATCTGGCTGATCAAGCTCCATTCAATAAGGCGCTTATAACGAAAGATCTTTATGTATCATAATCGCAGAATGACTGCCTTCATAAAGTATAGGCTCACCACTTGTGTTGTTCACGTAGTTAACCAAATTCGATTCCAGTTTAAGTCCTTATTACCTGGTTGCATCAGCCTAAAAGAGACTGATGATGATCATCATCATTTCAACCGATAGACGTCTACTGCTGGACAAAGGTCTCTTGTAAAGTACTCCACAAAATACGATCTTGTGCTGTTTGGATCCAATGGCTCCCAGCTCTCTTTATATCGTCTGTCCACTTAGTAGGAGGTCTGCCAACGTTGCGCTTTCCAGTACGGGGTCGCCACTCCAACACTCAGTTCCCAACGTCCATCGGTTCTGCGAACTGAGTGCTCTGCCCATTGCCACTTCAGCTTCGCGACGCGCTCCGCGGCTCCGAAACTTGGTCACTAACTGTGGGCCTCATAAGAGACTTATGCACCGATTTAAATATTTCCTAACGCTGCATTTGCAAGAATTAAGAAGAAGGACTACGGAACTCTCAGATGCCAACACCAAAACTAAACTTACATGACTCCCTCACCAACTTGCATTTGGCCAGCGTGGGAGATGGCCTAAATCCCCTTATTATTGGAGAAGGCCCATCTCGAGTAGTTGACGGCTATCGACTGACGATGATGAGATAACACTATTGTAAGTAAAAGAACTGGTGACAAGTGTCAATTGCCCGAGACCGTCTAGGTAGTTAGCACCGAAGCTCCTATTCCTACCGCCAAATAGTAATGAGCAAACTTTACTATGTTCAAGTTTGACGAGTGCTATATACTATTGAAATTACTGTGATAACGAGACTTAATCGCTTTCTTCTCAAGGCGACGAGCGAAATGTGGTGTTGGGTACATAACCAGGGCGATATTATAGGCAAGCATATCGCTTATCATCAAGTGTACGCCGTCTCGTCGAAGAATGGAAACCTGGTATGTATTCGTCGAATAATGTTCTGTAATATAAAATTGGTGGTGCAACCTGTCGCGTTGGCGAACAGGCTCCCTTTTCAGGTATCGATAGCCGATGGTAACACGAGACGGTCGCTCGATACGCACGCGGAAACGAGTGTCTTTTTATTTCTCCGAGGGTATCATGTCGGCAGCCCCGCCGGTGCACTGTACAATTACCAACAGGTATACGAGACGCTTCTGTGAACTGTTTAAACCGTATGCTTACATAGTATTTATCCCGCGACACGCTGTTATTATTCGTAACAGTTTTCAATACTGCACTAAATATTATTTTTTAATTATACAGTCACAGAAATTTTGGAGACAGAGAAAGAAATTATTACCGATTTGTTTTGAATTTGTTTTGAACATAAAATTGAAATTGGTTTTGAAGAAAGTTTCTTCAAATCTGGTGGTAGGTCTTTTGTAGGAGACCATCTACGTCAGTAATTACCAAAGTGGTCTATATCGACCCCTAGAGGTCTATGACAACCTGCAAGGGGTCTACGTCTGCAAAAAAAATTTTAAGGTCCATGAAATGAAAATGGGGTTCCACGATAGTGGATCTCAACACATACACTGATAGTACCTATTTACTTACATCA
>DWLS01005630.1:0-12484 GCA_018246255.1 Pachliopta kotzebuea | reverse complement strand
ACAATTCGAAGCAATTGCAGCCCAGTATTCATGTAGAGAAATGGGAACGGCCTGAGCTTTAAACAAGGTTCCTGCACTTGCAATCTGTTCATGCATTTCTATGAAGCTTTTATTAATTAAAAAAAAACAATCGCATATTTTTCTCGTAAATAGAAACTATCAACATGGTGCCATTATCGATCGGAAATTGTCGCGCCTTGTAAGGTAGAAGGCACTACGTCGGACGCACTTAACCGACCCACTTTCCAACGAAGTGTGCAAGTGAAAAACTTTACGCGGCTTTTACAGGGTTGAATATGGTTCTTCACATTCCCTTTTATTTCATCAGATTTTCAAAACTAACACATCTCCTACATCCGTCTCAAAAGTTCATTTGGACACATCTTAAAAATTTCAAAACCCTTTAATTAAAGGTTCCTCTTTTGAAGAAGGTCCTTTGTTTAAAAGTAGGTCTGCAGATTTTTTTATATCACTAGCTAAAAATATACTTCGAGGGACTTCACAAATATAATACTAACCGACACTGAGTATATTCAGTTAGTATTTATCATGTTAAATACTCGATCGTTTTTGTACTATGTTATTACCATAGTTGTCACGCAAGGTAGCGCGAGCGTTAAAAGTTTCGCGTTAGCTTTCTAAAATTTTTTAATGTGTCATTATAAATCACTTTTTGTTTTCATACCGGACGTGTTAAATTTTTTTGAATATCATAAGCGACATTTTTGCTGCAGGTACATATTACTGGAGGCGATAAACATTCCTATATTTCTACAATATGTAACCATAAATGGAAATCTTAGTTCCAGTCGTTTGCTAGATGTCAATTTGTTACACGTTAAATATATTCTACTGATAAATTATAGTTGGTAATAATTTTAATTTCACATATGCTATTCCTCATGATTGCGATAACGAAGTATAAGTGATTATATAACCATATTTGAGCGTTCAGTTAGAAGACAGATTTTCGATTCTGTGCTATTGTTTTTTTGTATAGATTATATCAAACGTATACTGGCCCCCTGCTCTCTACTATTTTGTTAATAAATATAACTCATTCGTAATTAACACAGAATTTTCAAAATTTTATTATTCCCTTTAGTCAACCACAATACCGGCTCGTCTAAAAGCCTAGCACTCCACTCAATCATATAAAGCTATTAACACACGCTATGCAATATCATAGATACATTATAACAACGCGGTTTCACTAGAAACCTTCCGAAGTACCAGTTTCGCCTCTGTCAACTCTATCCATCAATCAGGCATGAAATGAAGTTGCCACTTGCAAGCCACCGGATTAGCTGTAATAGGCAACCGAGGTACTCGATCCGCACTATGATGATCTGATGGCTGTACGCGATTGTGCGTCCTAACACCGTGCTATAGGTGCGATAGCCGCATGATCTATTTGGACAGATGGCCCTATAACTCATGTTGGTGGCAGCACAAATCACGATTAACACGTGACAACAGATGGTGATCTCACCTTATAAGCGTGGCGGTTTTATTACACTCAAAGAATTAATGGAGACATAAGTAAAGCGTCCGTGTAATTTGAACTACTGTCTGCTTTAAACGTCGTTTTGTTTAAACAACTGTGATAACTATTGTTAAGAAACTATATAATATTTGTGAAGAATTTCGGGTAACTGTAAACAATATAATTATTTGCTACGTTTGTACATCTCCTCATTTCATTTATTTTTAAATTTTTGCTTTAAATCACCTCTGCTATAGAAGACAAATTGATGGGAAGGCTGTAAAATATATTGTACCTATTTTTAACATACAATTATAGGGAGAAATTAAGGTCGTATAAGGAACTAGTGGAGATGAATTCCTTATACAAAAATACCATATTAATAAGTGTGACGTACTCCACCGACAAAAGTGAAAGAGTATGAATGAAATAAGATTAAATTATTTAGTTATATCTCCTGCACAGATTTTGACACTCAGCCAGTGGGACATCTTTTTTGTTCCATGCAACGACGAGATGATCAGAACGTTCGTCTGATGAAAATGATGCGCTAGTCCCTAACATTTGGCGATAGTTAGTATAATAAAAATGAAGTATATTTTAGAAGCTTTTCGAAACTAGAAGGGCATCTTTGGGGCCCTGAGATCAGATCTGCAGATTGAGATTGATATGGAGGTTAGCGCTGGTAGCATCTCCTCCTTAATGAGTGAAGACCGAAGTCAGGAGAAGTTGTTAATTCGGAAAAGTTGTTATTATTCTGTAAGAAGGTAGTAACAGAAGTCATAAGCGCTAACAAAACATATGAAAGAATGTATAAGAAAAAATAGAAGGAATTGTAAATAAGATAAAATATTCATAAGAAAATTTTGTATTAGTAATAAGGAAAATTGTAATGAATAAAGAAATCTGGGAGTTCTTCATTTAGGGTGATGAATAAAAGAAAGAATTGGGATGGTAAAAAAGAATGACGAATGCAAGAAGAGTAGAAGAAAGCGAGCCTTGGCCCACACTGACCAAGGGACGGAGGAATGAAAAAAGAAATAGGAACAGAGTAGCTATTGTTTCTCGGCAGAAATGTAGACTGCAGTGGTAGACGGTGTCTAGCAATAGAGACCTACCACCAGTTTACATTGGTTTGCACACACAACAGTTAATTTTATGTAACACTTTCACGAGGTCCATATGTGATAAGTCGGCCGGGTCCGATTGCCTTTTGCAGCGCAATAATTGACGTTATCCGCGGGCCATCTTTAATCGGTCCCCCAGTTCCTAGGCGAGCTTGCGTAACAACCTATTTATGTAATGTATAGCTCGGGTGTGCGATCATCATTTCAAACAGAAATTTGTATATATTAATACTCTCGTTCTGTGGACTACATGGGAATCATGAAAGAGAAAAAAAAGAAATTTTTGTATAGCATTCTCTCGCAGAAATTAATTTAACTCTTCACGATTATTTGCAATGAAATTCACAGATTACCCATGCAATCTCTAAATTTCAATTATCATAATCATCAGGGGAGAAATGTTCACTGCTGGACATAGGTTTATCTCAATAGTGGGAGATTTGAGCAGTCTCTTACCCTGCTGACCAAATGCGGGTTGAGAGGAATCAGAGCCTCGTTTATTAATTAGCAGGGTGCATGACGAGCAGGTGAGGTCGGCTTAAGTCCCGTGACGTATTGTATGAGACTCCTAACACCATTTTAGTGCTAATAATAATAAATAAATAAATCAGTAGCTCAAAATTTCTATGTACGTATTGCGAAGGACCTATTACCCCCTTACTTTTAAACGTATTTTTAAATCATAACGAATAATTAATCAGTGTAACAATTATTATATATTTAATGCGGCTGAATTACAGGATTCTATAGTCTGTTTGTACAGTCATTTGTTAAATGAAAAATATCACAACCTTCGTAGTATCTTCTTCAATCATGGTGAAATACCTATGAAGTATAATTTTGGTTTAATATTACTAATATTCAATATATGTAAAGAACGAACTGTATTTAATTTAACATTTGTTCTCGTATTATATGAAAGCTTTAAACGTCCGCATACTCTAGACAGATGGTTGTTACGCATATGCGTAAGGTCGTAGTTCGATGAACTCCGCTTACGAAATCCGTCGGACGCATAGAGATCGCTAATTCGAGCAGGCGAGCGCCTACGCGGACTTTACGTTGTATTTTATGTTTCATATCCTCCGAGTATTGTTTAACGAGCTGATGAACTGGTGTAGATGGTATCTGCACTCGACGAGGACCGCCCGCGGCCTCGGATTATTCTCCGGCTTTTGACATGCGGCAGTTGAAATCTCTTCGAATTGTCTTGATGAGCAGAAAACTCTGTTTTTATAAACATGTATATATATTAATCAGTAGTCAAAACTATTTAATTTTTTTGCATGTTTATACAATATAGTAGACACAAGGTTCTGAATATATCGCCGTTGTTCACAGATTTAGATGTCCCTTTGATGATTACCACAGTTTAATTTTTTTTTTATTTACGAGGCGATGAGATAAGGTGTTCACCTTACATAAGTGATACGCGTGCCTATAAGAACGTGGTACTGATTAATATAGTATACACAGCAGCACATTGCGCTCGTGGCCACAAAACGTAAGGTGTTAAGTCTCGTTACCCCAGTAATTTCATTAGCATGTATTTATTACATATATAATTAATGTCTAAATCACGAATTTATTTTTCAGTAAGAAAAGTTATTAAAATCTACTTTTATGTTTTTTAACTTATTACTATATTCACTGCTTTCGCCTGTAAGGCATGTTTTATATAAAATAGCTGGTGATCAAAAACTAACAATATAAGTGCAATCTGTCATGGTGTTCTCTGTCCTGAATAAATTTTCGTATTACATTCGTCATCATCATCATCAGCTGATAAATGCCCCCTGCTCGGCATAGATTTCCCCCAAACATTCCACTCCATTTATGTTCTTACTAAAATCAAATTTTTCTCTATTTTAATATTTTTTATTTGCAAATCCAATATTGAAATTTCAAAGTTTTACTTGATCAAGATTTACGTCGTCATTACTCCACCACCTTAGGCGCAATGAACACATATCGCTCAGCAATAATCTGTACACATTGTAAATGAAACTTTACACGGCTAAATGATTATCATTCAAGTTAACTAACGAGCCTTACATAAACCGAGTCATGGTGACTGATAGTGTCTCATTACGTATCCAGCTCACTGGGCAAGGTTGTTCGCGCACACGTTTTTGTGCAAGCTTAGTTTTAATCTGTCTGTGTCGTGTCTTAATTTTATGTCAAGTTCACGACTCGTAAACTCTGGGGTTTTATGCTGCAAATCGTGTCTAATAAAAATATAAACGTATGTCAAACTTTTATTTAAGCAATTAACAGAAATCATGGTATAGCTATTATTTCGACTGTTACAGGGAAATTATTTTTTTCCTTAGCTATTTCCTCCTTAGTAATGTTTTACGAAACGCTATATCTGCAATACAGAAGTCAATTTTCTACATCGAGAATTTTGTAAGATCTCTTATAATTAATATTTTCCATTCTATTATGATCTTCAAAATAAGTTTTATGTTCCTCCTCACCTTCCACAAGCATCTCTTCAATTCCTACGTTGACTGGTAGAGATTGCCCATTGGCATCAAGTCCGCCTTTGTGAATCTATTTCAAGGTAAAACAATAAAAATTTTATCAATTATAAATAAATATTTGGATATCATGACGAAAGGTCTGTTTTACATTGGTTTTGGTGTTAATTTATATTACCTATAAACATAAAAACTGCTGACTGATCATCATGACTGGTCGTATCAACTGTTCATAAAGTTTTCTCTTTTAATTTGAGAAATGTAATAATTTTAGTATTTTGCTGTATTATAGCAGTGGATATAAGCTCTGCTGATACTTCTAGAGTTAAATATTTTGTTTTTCTCATCAGGTTAATGTAAACAGAACGTGCTAAAGTAGGTGAAGTGAATTCACATCGGCTAACGACAATATATTACGCGCTTTGCATAACAATACGAGCCGTACTCATTCACCCCTTTACTTTAGTACACCTTTAGCCGGCGCACGCTTTGCTCCATTTGCCTGAGACCAATTAATTACACAGAAATGTGGTAACTTGTGCCTAAAATGAGCATGCCTTCCTCTCTTAAATGAAATGCTTTTAATTAGTGTCTAACTTAGAGAGTAAGATAAAGATATCCTTTATAAAGCAAAAATATTAATACTGTTTCACGAAAAAATTACTACTGAATATGTGTCTTAAAATATATTTTTTTAAATATACGGTCTCCTATATTTTTTCTCACGTAAAATGGATTTTGTTCATAAGTGAAAAAGTTTTGTGTGGGTCAAACCACTTATACTTTTAGTCTAACAAATTCTATATATATAAATCAAAAACACATAAATCCATAACAATTTTATTACGTTATAGGTATTTATTCTTTTGAAAGGTATTTGTAGCGGTCTTTTATTTTTTATTATTAAAAAAAGGAAATATTTAGTTCCGTTAAGTTTTACTCTGCCTTTAATAAAGTAAATGAGTAGGTGGTCTTTACAGTTCATACCTATATGGTACAATATTGGTATTTAGTAAAATGTTGGTAATACTTTTACAGTTGGATATGTTCAATCGTTTTCCAATGTACGCAATTTATACAGTTTACCTTTTTGAATTTTGTTATTGGCGATCACGCCAGGTGGTCTGGTCTGGTCTTCTTATCTCATGACAGCATTCGTTGCATAACGCGGTAGTACACGCAGTCGATGTTCCGAAATTATATTGATACTTATCTCCATTCAGTTCAATAAAAGCGACCACTTTCGATTTTCTAAAATGCAGAAGTTCGAAAGCTTAATATCACTTAGATGTAAAAAGTTTTTATGCGACCATACTGCGATACTCGCCAAAGTAATCGATTTATCGAAAACATGTTCTTGTTTCACTCAATCCTGTGCTTAGTAAACAAAAGCACAAATATCCTATTAATAGTTTATTGTATTTAAAAAACACAAACACAGACATTTTCTTAAGTATATTTTCATATTTCAAGTGTCCGAGGGGCTAATAAAAGTTTTTTGGCGTCGACATACGGCTTTCGGTGGAATTCGTATTGGCGCGTATTTATATACAATGAAATTGCTTTAATAAATTTTGTCACATAAAAAATCCTGCTTTCTCCGAAACAGAATATCAAGTTAAAATTAATGGTGCGTTCGAGATTTGTAGATACGTCGTCATTTTGATTTACATTAGTACAGAAATAATCTGAAAGAAATTTGTTAATGCTCTATCAGTTATTGGCGAGGCGTGGGTGTTAGATTCTGCAGGAAACTTACGTTTAGACCGTTAATATGGACGAAAGCAAAACAAATAAATCGATTGCAAAGAAAGACACTTCACAAAGGAACCGGGTGTACGGAACTATTGTGTCTGTGGAAGAAGAAAAATAACACAAACGCTATTTCTTTCCCCGTATGCTATTTTCAAATTGACAACCGACAATACGTTGTGAGGCGCAACGTGAATCAACGTCCGGCATATATTTGCTTTGGATCGCGGCCAATGTGAGGAAACATGGGAAAAAATAATCAAGCTGACCTTGCTTACCGTTTTCAAGTACTGATTGACGTTACGGCGGCGGATTGAAACACATTCGCTACATACGGTGCGATTTTACAACAAACAAAAACACAATCAGAGAACATTTTATAATTATTGGTTTTACGTGACTTAGATAACTCTGAGACGAAGAATGCAGAAAAGAAACGAAACATGAAACAATGTCGAATGAAAGAAAAGAACAGTAGGTAAAAGAAAAATAGAGTACAATGAAAAAAGAGATAACATGATCACCAAAATACGAAGGAGTACGAAAAATTAAAAAAACCCAGACATGAAGAAGCGTGTTCGTCCAAAATATATTCTGCTTCTGTATGTGTGACAATCGGACTATAGCAATGCTGGTGGTAGATCTCTTTTGCCGGAGACCGTCTAGGTAGGTACCACCGCTGTTCCTACTTCTACTGCCAAATAGTAATATGCAAACATTACTATGTTTCAGGTTGAACGGTGCTATGTGCTCGTGAAGTTACTGGGGAAATAAGGCTTACCACGTCATATCTCGTGTTGTTATGTACAGGCGTATCACTTACCATCAGGTTAACGCCTTACTCTTCTCATCGCCTTGTCGAATTGTAAAAAAATCATTACATTTACCTGGGGACAATTATAAATTACTTCAGTCATTATCAATATCAGCCGATAAACGCCCATTGCTGGATATAGGCCTCTCATAAAGATAGCATTTTAACCATCGCTACATTGTTATAGGAAAGCGTATCACTTACCATCAAATGAACGCTTTGCTCACCTTGTAGCCTTGTTCTTCAGTTCGTCTATTCTAAGTTGGTATGTTATATGATCATGTATTTGAATCAGAGTCCTAGATATATCTATTAGAATCTAATACTACCAATTTGTTCGTATGTATATATGCTTTAAAATTCTTGTTATAAGTTTTAAACACTGCACACATTTGCAGACTTGTCCAATTAGCAATGGTGATTAGTTATTAGATATTTTTTTGGACCACTAATCAATCTAGATTGTGTACAACTCCAATTGTACAAGCTATTAATAAAAAAACATGACGAATCGGTCCGTCACAAGCTATTGTTTCACTATACGCTAAGAACTGATTAAATTGCCCGAAAAGGTCAACTACCTCACTAGTACTGTCATTTGGCCACGAGCAAATGAAACATTACTGTGCATTTAAAAAAATAACTAAAACTAGTAATATTATAAGTACTGTGTCCTTTACATAAATATTATGTATCATAATTAGCACGCAGCAGTCCACTGCTGGACATAGGTCTTTCCCAGGGAACACCACTAAGCCCCGTCTAAATTATAAACGAGGATTTGTCCATTGCATTCGCAATTAAAAAATAATAAAATTAATAAATTCGAAACGTTGGCGTAGCGACATCCCATTCTGCACGGACGCACGCCAAGAAAGGGAAGATATTAGTAGGATTAGAATATAATATATAATGTAATCCACTAACCCACATTATAATAAATGTAGAGAATATATATATAAGAAATATAAAGCGTCTTTTTATACGCGACTAGACAAGCAATCCGTTCACCTGATTGTAAGTGATACGCTTGCCTATAACAACGTGGATTATTTAAGATGGTATAGTACCAAATAGCGCCCTTCGCTTTGAGACGTTATATTTTAAGTATCGTTTACCCCAGTAATTTCATGAGCACACAGCAAGGACCATTCAAATTGGGACACGGTAATGTTTTCACATTAGTATTTGGCGGTAGAAGTAGGAACTGCGGTGGTGCCTAGATGATCTCCGGTAACCGACACCTATTACTAGTAACATGGGGTTATATAAATAAAAAAAAATAATCCATTACTAAAAGACCCCGATCGATATCGAATACAGGTGTATAATAAAATGGAACGAGTAAAGCAATCGAAAGTACCTTAGCGCCGATAATAATCTTTAATCTAAGGTCAGAGCCTTATAAATGGCTTTACCGCTGGTACACCGTGGCGACATTGACCTCAGGACAGTACGAGTTGCGTCACAATTACGTTTGCGTAACACTAACCGATGACGCCATTTATTACTATTTTTATGACTAACGTAACGCATAATCTGGATAATTCGACTGATGCACGAAGTCCGGCCGCCTCCCGTCCACCGGACTTCTACATGAAATATTGTGTAGCGATTACGTGAATTAATTACGTTAGGCGGAGGATGAAAATATTACGTTGAATTAATAGCCAATGTAACGGCCCGTAGACTCTTTGATCTCTTTTTTTTTGTTGGTTACTTTCAACGCGATAATAAAACGCTCTAGTTTCGGCTGACGGATATACTACGATTACATGCGAAGTTTAGCTTTGACAAATCTTTTAGTCGGTAGTAGTTGTATCAAATTTGCCAAACATACTCATTTTCTTAAATCTTTAGTTTGTTTTTATCTATGGCAATTGCTAGATGAGTCGCTAAAATATATGAAAATATTTCATCTAGCTATTGTAGCTGCTTAAGAAATTTAACAAGTGTTTATACAGTCTTCCTTTCCCTGATCGGCATTATATGTAACATGTAATGAATAGAGTAAATAGTTCAGAGGGTGTAAGAAGCCCCTCACAACGCTTTTTAGGTCCCAAGCTAACATTCCCTCGTAATGTACCCTACTATTAGACAAAGGTCCAGCGTGGAGGGAGACGGGTGAAATCGTTCCACTGTTGGGGGAGGCCAACGTCCTGCAGTGGACGTCTATTGGCTGATGAAACATATTTTTCTATTGAATTATCTGTTCTTTTCTCTCCTTTTTCCCTTAATCCTTTTCCATCGGTTTTCACTTCTCCCGTATATTTTTTATTAATATTGTTCAGCTTGCGGAGTCCGGATCCGCGAGCCTTGAGACCGATGAAGCCTTCGTGACCATAATAGTGGCCGAGGGCAACATCCTTCGAAAAAAAATCGTTTGACGAATATGAAGAAATAATTCATGTTATTCGAGACAATTAAAAAGAAAGTATTCTTGAAGTCCAATTTGCAAATTGTAACAGACAAGTGGCGTTTATATTTACACCGTGCTGAACTAGAACATCCGAGGCTCCCTAAGTGGATAATGTCAATTGCACGGAGCCATTCCGCATTCCAGCGGTAGGACGGGCTATTTGACATTAATGTGGGGACATTAATTCATTAGGCGGCTGCGAAGGATCGTGAGTGGCCAGCTGCCGAGACCGGGATATCTTAGTTCGTTTCGTAGGTGGATAGTTTCCTGTTCACTGTTTGCTTAAGAAATTCTAAACTTTTGTACATTTTGTGAAACAGGTCCGCAGCGATGAAGTAGTAGGTTTCTTGCTGTAGTTTATAGGTAGTTAATACACCAACGAATTATCATATCTCTTAACAGTAGTATGCAATCATTACTGTCTTCTAATCTAAACTACTATTTAGTTAATTAAATTACATGTGTAGAGATGAGCGCAGTATTATACAGTAGACGGTAGTCTAACACAGTGATCTCATCTTAATTTTACGGTGAAAGGAATGCTTTGCATTTTATGTCTTTTATAATATTTAAAGAGTCTCAATTTTTTATATTCTTGTTGTACGATAAGGAACAGATAAATCGGTAACAGATGCCGATTTTGTTTTAAGATACAACTGGTGCGATGGAGGTAAAAAGAAGTTATTGAGCAAGTGTTGTAACATAATTAAAGCAAATAAAATTTCTTACACATTACAGTTTTTACGTTTCCGGTACTTAATTCCTCGTAATTTCATAATGATCCTCTGTTATTTTGTAATTTCGGTTGTAAAACTTCAATATGGAAGCAGTGGCGACATCGCAATGATGGTTTTAATTGCTCTATAAATAAGAGCCCGCAAATTTAATACGGACAATTACCTTCCCACCGTCGGGCGACTCTCTCCAGCTTTTCACTTTGCTTTTACATTAATAATTGATAATACTTTTTTGCTGATCTCATGCCTTCGTCATCCAAATCTCGTTTGTCAAAACGGCACAAATAAGTGATGCTTTTAAAATCGATCGACTTTCGTATTTTATATGCTGTAATTTTTTTTTGAAGCAAACAGTTTATTAGTGCTGTATAATAATTTTATTTGACAATTATGTATACATATAGAAAACCAACAATATTGTTATAACATAAAAATGTAATATTATACACATGATATAACTATTCGAGACATTGTTTATGACGAATTTTACCATTTCGTTTGCAGTATCACAAAACCTTTTTCATGTAAATGTGATTAAAAATATGTATAAAAAAAATCAATAAAAAATTTAGCATTGTATATTAATAGTAACTATTATACAATTTTTAGTTTAACACTAATAATTAATATTACTTTTTTTATGTTTCAGGTATGTATGATGCTCAAACATTCAACCTGTGTAAATACTTCGATAAAAGATAAGGTAACATTCAAATATATCCATGAATTATCTTATTTATTTTATGACTAATAATATAGTTATATTAACAAAATATAGTTTTTAGTATTTCAAAAGTATTTATAATTTTTTTATGTAAATGGTTATACTATAATGAGCAGAAATTTTAAAGTCTTTGTCCTTTAAGCTCACTTTAAAGTTCAATTTTTCTCCTAAAAAGTATAATTAAATTTCGTGCACTTAATTGTATGTCAAACCTATTAAATATACTTTTACCTTTATGCTTATGGCACATGAAAGTAATGTTATTATAATATATTTAATCGACTATATTTTGCGTAACTCCGCCGTATACTTTATTAAGACATGCGCGATGACGTGTTTGCTCTCTACTTATCTGCCGGCACGCGATCCTGAGGTTACGAAGCAGGAAAACAATTGTTATTGGCGTGAAATCTCTCATATATGTAACAGACACGATGTTTGTTATAAAACAATGATTTTTTTATTGTAAATCTTAACTATTGATATATAATATCAAATACTTATAAAATAATTACCGATTACTGAGAGGAAATCTTCAAAAATAGAGTGAATAGGCATTTGCTAGGTTAATCCGCTTCAATATCATAGACCACATCATCATTTAACACCAGGTGAAACCGTGGTCAAGCATTAACCTGTACCTCTGTAATGAAATAATAAAAGAAATATTGTTTATGAGGGGAATATGGTTATTTGTGATTTGTACACACTAAAACTCCTCGGTTGTCATCCTCACTGAGTTACAGTCCGGGAATCTAAGCGGACCAGTTTTTCCCTGGGAGTGCTGGTAAACATTTCCAGGACCTTCGCAAAGTTACTAAATCATCTCGTATTTATAGTTCATTTTAGGCAAGACTTGTAAGGCCGCCACGACTTTAAAGTCAGCGAATCCTCAGACCATTTTAGTCACCTTGTACATCATTGCATGGCTTTAATTATATT
>DWLS01005629.1:0-12486 GCA_018246255.1 Pachliopta kotzebuea | reverse complement strand
TATATTTACTACTCACTCATGTCGCACAGTGTCATATTTAAATGGCGTCCACAAGCGTACATATTAAAAATCAGCCGATTCTTTTCCCATCAAAAACCTGCGGCTAAAAAGGATATAGGCCCACAAAGAGTTTTTAAAGTGTACCGATATGGGGGGATAGCATCCAACGAGGAGCCAAAAATTGAATCATATGAGATCGACGTCAGTAAGTGTGGCCAAATGGTCTTAGACGCTATGATTAAGATCAAAGATATGGACCCAACTTTCTCGTTTCGGCGATCCTGCAGAGAAGGGATATGCGGCTCCTGCGCCGTGAACCTGCAAGGTAGAAACTGTCTAGCCTGTATAACATTAATACCCCAAAGCAAAGTCATAAGTCTGTACCCGATACCGCACATGTATGTGATGAGGGACCTAATTGTCGACATGACGCATTTCTTCGACGGCTACAATAGTATTCGCCCGTACATAGTCAGAAGGAGCCAGGGGCCTATAGGACAGTACCAGTATGCTCAAAGCATTAAAGACAATTTGAAAATGATCGGTTTATACGAATGCGTTCTGTGCTCGTGCTGTGCTACAGCCTGTCCAAGTTACTGGTGGAACGGGCGAAGGTTTTTAGGACCAGCCAGCTTGTTGCATGCGTATCGATGGATCATCGACACTCGCGACGAGGACCATGAAAGAAGGCTTAGTGATCTGAGAGATGATTTCAAAGCATTTCGCTGTCATACGATAATGAATTGCTCTTTGGACTGTCCGAAGGGACTGCATCCAGCACAGGCGATAGCCAAGCTCAAGTTATTAATTTCAGGCTTAGATAAAAAACCTGCTCCAGATATCAATCCCTTGAAATTTGCGTCGGACGGTGATTGGACAAAAAAATGTAAACCAAAGTAATTGCACTATTTTTGATTATAAATTTTTGCGGTTCTATAAATAAATTTCTTATTACTTCTCTCCTTTTTTATTACTCTCGCAAATACATTCTAACATACAATTTTTTTTCATTTATACTGTTCATAAAGAAAATTACATTATTTTTCTTAAATCGAATTCTTAAACTTATTATGTTTATGTATATGTTTAGAAATATAGTGAGGCTTTAAAGTTTTCTTGGGGTTAAAGAAGGGGTCTCACAAAACAACTCACGGGACCCACACCAACCTCACCTCCTCTTGGTGCACCCTGCTAACTAAACAGGCTTTGGCTCCCTTCCATTCCGCATGGCCCAAATCCCACTAATTATTGGGGGTTGCCTACGTCCAGTATCGGACGTCTATCGGCTGATGAAGATAAAAAAGAAAGGATTCTTTGTTACTAAAACAACGAAAAGATTTAGATGTTTAAATCAATAGATAATTTGGATTTTAAATTACTCTTTTCAAATCTCCACTTTATAAATTAAAGAAGGATAAACTGGAAAACGATGCATACACTGAAATGTAAATGAATTTCTGTAATCTAATCCACCACTCTCACTAATACCACTAGTGAATAATGAATGAAGGGATCCCCGCTGAAACGAAAATAGTTTACATAAATAAGTAGACCTTCTCAGTGTTGTGGAAAGAAGTATTAAAATATGTAACGGCACTTTATGAAGTACACAAATACTTTACAGGCACAAAGTTTTTAATGACAAGTATTTACGGAAGGAATTTTATATGCTAAACATCTCATCATCATCCGATAAACGCCCACTGTTGGACATAGGCCTCCCCCAAAGATCTCTACTCCGATAGGTCCTGTGCTATCTGCATCTAGCGGATTCCCACGACCTTCACTAGAAAGTCTGTCCACCTCGTGGAGGTCTTCCAGTACTACGTTGACCAGTACGCGACCGCCACTTTAAGATCTTACTGCCCCATCGGCCGTCAGACCTCCGAAGAATGTGTCCTGCCAATTGCCACTTAAGTCTAGCAATCCTTAGGGCTATGTCGCTAACTTTAGTTCTTGCTTAATGTCTACTAATAAGAAATAGATTAACACTTAATTCTTTATATTAATACTAAAAATCTGATTAACTTATGGACAAACTTATGGATTATGGTTTTACTAGTAATCAAAATATTATTGGTGGAAGGTCACGGTTGCAGGAGACCGTCTAGATATGTACCGTCGCAGCTCCTGTTGTAGCTGGCAAACAGTACTGTACAATCATTACTATTTTTCGGTTTGAATGGACTTGTAACCTAGTAAAATTACTAGGGTGACGAGACTTAACACCTTAATCCTCAAGACGACGAGCGCAATGTGAGTCTATTCATACCATCTTATCCAGCGCTACGTTTTTATGGACAAGCGCATCACATATCATTAGGTGAGAGGAGAGAGGGAGAGTAACAAAATGCCTAGCTGGTCTCGTCGTTTCATGAAAAAAAAAAATTATAAATAGTCAAAGTACATAATACATTAAATCATTGTTCAAATTCAAAGTAAATATTTAAGTTAAGGTTACTTTATTTCATAAACGTTTACATCAAATATTTACACTGCAATTGTTAAATACAGCGAAAGGAATTGTAAGAGAAAATTTCTAAAAAATAATGACTACGAAATTATTTATTCAAGGTTCTAAAAACATTATGAAGAAACTTACTGCGTTTAGGTCCCGTAAGTACTTCGCTTACGGCGGAGACCATACCGTAATTAAGGCCGCCGTAAAAGTCTTCGCAATAAAGTAAGGTGTTAATGAAAGTAGGGTAATTGGTTTAACCATTTTCTTTATATAATATAAACGCGAAATTCAAGCTGAATCAACGATATTAATGTAAAAAGTTTGTTAAAAAGTTTAATGGATGTATGCTGCAAAATGTTCGTAACGGTTGTATTTACGTACTTAATCCTCTGTTGTAGATTTATGGTAATATTCATTATTTTAATATTATTGTTCTTTCCGTAAATGAAATGTTTGGATCTTTCCAAAGGCATGCTATGAACTTGGGATGTCCAAAACCGTTATTAAATTATAGATACGAAAAATGCTAAAGTGAATACAGAAGTTAAATTTGATCTTGTTTGAAATGTGATCATTCTCCCAAAGAACATAGCAAACAAAGTAAAAAAATATATATTATATTCAATGACAAATATTACTATCTACACATATTTTCTGGGTTTATGTGGATGACATGGTAATAAGATGATGAAGAAGACAATGTATGTAATTAAGATTCAACTAGATAATGAAGAGTACGTTGCAACGGTATATAAAACCAGGGTACGTTTAAAGATGGTGAACATTTATCAAACCGTAAAAAGCTTTTAGCCGCCGGGGATTCCCAGTCACCCCCGGCGATTTACTCGACGGCTAAAAAAATAGGATTCGATTCCCAAAAATACCTTCCATTTAAAGCAATTGTTATTTTATTTACCCTAAAAGGGATTAAAAAGTCCTTAATAGAAAGTAGCGATTGCTTGCTGTGACAAAAGAAAAAATTATGCGAAATAACAAATAAAGATCTTCATTAATATTAACATTATTATAGCTTGATCTATTGTTAATTCTTCGACTAAAATAAAACTATTTTTTCTATGAAGAATTTATTTCATTCATTTCATTAGACTAATACATCTTTAAGTCAGTCTTTAAGTTAACAGTAAGAATATTTATATTTAAGAAGCAACCTAACTCTTAATTTGGAGTAAATGGAAATTCACTTCAAACTAAGTTTATACACAAAACCTCAATTGTATCAAAATTAAATATAGATTTATACGAAATTTTAAGAAAATCTCTATTATATAATTAGTAAATTTTATTATGTAAGAAATATATTAACGAAAGTACGCTGATACTTTTTCAAGCGATATCCCAAAATAAATAACACAAAAGCCGTTCTAGATTATACTAAAATTAACTGATCAAGAAATTATTTGTTAGGCACATAATTTCTATGACTTTTATGGTTTAACTATATTTTACTTTTCATGTGAATTATGTTGGGCGACTGAGTGGAAGTGTTTTTCAATAATAAAAACTAGAGACTAATGTTCCGTATGAATGTGAACTAACATTAATTTGACAGGGTTGGTTTTTATATACAACTGATGCTTTTAACAAATATCAATTACATAAGTACTGTAGAACCTTAATACCTTCTGTATGGTTATCGCTTTCAGATCCTCAAGGTATTGTGGACATTTGTAATATTTATTAGGGTTAACCATGAGCTTACTCTTAACTGTTCCTATTACAATTTATGATGCTGATATAGGTAGTTACGTGAACCTAACTCGTGGTAGAATAAAAAAGTCTTATCTTCTAACTAAGCAACGAAATTTGCTTGCACTGCTTTGCGGTTTAAGATTTTTTTTTTAATTTCTGCTTTTCTCTGATATTAATATTAAGGGACTTTTAAACTTTTATTTACACCATTAAATACTTATGCTATTTTATCATATACCATTACAAAACCTAGGCATATACGTATGTGTATATAGCCACTTTTACATATTCTTATTTCTATTGTTTAGTATAGACATATTTTTTGACAAATATTATAAATTTATTTCTAACTTACTTGCATTTTATTAACTCTTTTCGTTTAGCTTTAAAATTAAAATGCTGTTTTTTACGTCATTAATTTCATAAGTTAACCGCCTTTAAATCTGTTTAACAGTAAAATTTACATAGTACTATTTGGTGGTTGGAATAAGTATTATCACGATCAGAGACCGATAACGACTTTGTAATAGACGATTTGACAAAAAATCCTTGATTTTTCACATGAACCCAATTTTTTTTCCGAATTAATCTACACAACTTCTAGTACATATTTTACATGAAATAGTGTGACAATGTATACGCTGTTATTTAAAACATATATTATGATGTCTGCAATCTTTAGAAAAGTACAAAGACGGTATAAAATATTCAACTGACCTACATTTCTTCTGCGGATTTGGCGAGGGTAACGTATTTTGTGAAAATATGCATTCTCACTAATAGTGCAGAAAGTATATTAAAAATGAAATGTAAACCAAATAGAAAGTATATTTTGCAACATTATACTATTTCATTTAATATTCAAAATCTAATATTTTTATGGTACAATAGATTTGTTGTAGTAAAACACTTATTTAAAGACTGTACCTAATACACTAGTTTCACAGTTTGATTTAAGAGACCGAAGGGAAATATGAAAAGGAAACTAAACAGAAAACTTTACTGTAATAAGAAAATCAAGAAAATTTCATTATTTATTTGAAAAGTTCGTGAAGTTGCTTCCTCGAATTAAGATTTCAAAGGCTGGTGGCATGCTTTGAAACCTTAACTAACTTTCCTGACTCGATTACACGCTTCTCGCTAGTTCGTGACGGACATAACGGATTTAAAGGTACGTATCCTGTGTAAACGATATTATACAGGATATTCTAGATTTTTAGATACACCACAGTAATGTTTCTGATTTGTTATTTATCATTTGGTCTGTCAGTATACGAAGAGTCTATTCATTTCTCATAGATTAGTAATTATTCCGGTTTCATAATAGTTGTTGCTGGGTGATGTTGATCATCAAGTGTATTACTTTGAAAAATTCAAATCTTTTAAAATATTAAATTTATATTTTAAAACACAATTTTTCCTCGATCATTAATAGTGTTCATTAAACTAGAACAGTAATATAATACGCTAAGAATAGCTATAGGAATAATCGCCCCTGTTTTGGGAAACTAATGTTATTTACCCTCACATGAAATTTGGATTCTATTTATATTTAGATTTTTATAATTATTAATTTACAGTAAAGGATAACTAATTTAAACTGTGGTTAATCACTTCTAGTAACATAAACGAGTCTTGAAATTTATTATTGTTGTCATCATTGACTCATCTTCGATTCCTGACAATGAATATTTCCTGTAAGAGGCCTCTCGCAAAAACTTACGGGATATAAGTCAACTTAGCTTGCTCGTGTTGCACCTTGCTAATAAACAAACGAATCTCCAGCTCCCCACTAACCCGCATTGTTGGTGGTACTTGGTAAAGCCCATGTCCAACAGTGACGTCTCTATTGGCTGATGATGATCATAATAATCAATGTCCTTTAAACCTTTTACTTCCACCCATTACTTCCTACCAGACGATAAGTATGTTTGGCTGGATATTGGTTACCAGCCGTTTAATCTTACCGATATTTGTCTCTATAAGTTTATCAATTCGTATGTCTATATCCCAAGACTTGGCTATAACGGATGCAATGAGTAGTAAATTGCCTGCAACGCTTAACAATTCCGAGTATTCTGAGGAATTTCCTGTCCAGGTCAGTCTAAATCTAAAAGCTGCTAGCGACCTAGATATCAATTGGCAGATTGATTCCGACACGGGCGCTTTCATTGTGAAAATATTTGCTTGTAGCCCCATTCAGACGGATGCAAATAGTTTGCAACAAAATTAAAACCATGCTTTGGACAAATTTTATGTAACCGAAATACGTTAATAAGTATTACATATATTTTAAAAATTGATTGGATTGAAAAATGAATTGATAGAGGATATAAATAGAAGGAAAACTGTTTCAAAGCATTTTTTCTTCATAACTTTCGATGAAATTTTGTTTTCAAGTTACTCGATATAATTTTAAACTTTTACGTATATATAAATGTACTATATATTTTTTGGTTATCTTTAAAATAGTGTATAATACAATAACATAGTAAATTTTAATACATATTAAGACAAATTTTCATCTTTTAGTTTGACATTGATTAATTGAAAATTTGTTCAACACAGCGCTGACTTTTACATTTTAGTACATTTCTTTTTGTATTTTAATTGAAGCACTTATTTAAATAAATTATTGTACATATAAAGTATTTGTACTTTATATAATTTGTACAATAATATATTGTGTGTTTAAAAAATAGTTAAACCATGATAAATGAATATTTTACTGCAATTGAATTTTTTTCGATCATATGATTCGATGAGAGTAAGTAACTTAACGTGACGCTAGGTAAAATGGTATACACAGCACCACATTGCGCCCGTCACCTTGGAACATAAGGTGTTAAGTCTCGTTACCCCAGTAATATCATTAACTTACAACTTCGAATCGGAATACAGTAATATTTGCACCCTTCTGTTTGCTGGCTGTAGACGGTCTCCGGCAACAAAGACCTACCGGCAGTAGACCTATGCCTTATAACCTCATGAGTCTACTATTAAAAAGCAATCAGAGCACCTAAAATATATTTTTTGTATTTTTTTGCACTCTTCACTTGATAATTGCGAGACTAGATTATGAGAAGCGCAATGAAGATAAATGAAGAGCTTGGGGTACATTTATCAATCCTTAAAAAGCTTTTAGCTGTCAAGGGATTCACGGTTACCCTTAGCGATTTACTGGGTAGTTAAATATTAGGTTTTATTTTTTTTTTAGGTCAATCACTGGTTAATACGTTCGCAATTAGTAAATCCTTTTAAAGTAAACTGTTAATATACTTTTGGTGCTACGCTCTTGTACTCCGTAAATAAATCAGTTCGGAACTGGGTTTTAATAAAACTTAGTTTACTATATCATGTTGTATGCGTAAGCGAATATCCCTACCTCTATAATACGATCAATGTTAATCCGCTTTCAGGTAGGTCCATTGAAATTTAAATCAAAAGAGAAATAAACAATACGAGGACCCTTATCAAATATTAATCCCTGTATCAAACGTCCATTTTTGTTTATGAACAATATCTATACATTTTTCTACTTCAACTTTTGATTCTTTTGTTACTTAAGGCCTGTCAGGGTTTTACCCTTATACAAAAAGTTGTTAAGCGTATATCTTTAGGGTGAAATGGGACCGACATATGTTCCGAAACCATCATCATTCAAATCCACAATGAATTTTCTTTAATAAGATGTAAAATACTTTGATGTTATAATTCAGTCGCTTTCATGTTACAACTATATGAGTAACTTTACAAATTTTATTGATTGTAAGAAAGATAGTCTTTTTGTAACATTTTCCATGTAGAATATATATGAAATAAAATGTATTTGAGCATACCTTATGATGCCGAATAAAAGTAAGCCTATATTACGTTTAGGTGATCGAACATTTTCGGCGATGAAAGGGGAGGGATCAACGAAAATCTTCTGTTTCATATGAAATTCCTGCGGTTGCTTTATACGGAGTGTATTTGAATCGCCTTATTCCAAACGAAATGCTTCATAAGTGATCTTTGATATATGTTTGTGGGTAACGAAAAAAATATAAGTACAAAGGATGTATTTAAGCTTATTGGTAGGTGTACAGAGTAAAACAGAGCGACTGGTGGCTGGTCTCTGTGGTCGGAGACTGTTTGAGTAGATACCACCGCAGCCCTAATTACTGCCTACATACAGTAGTGCCCAAACATTACTGCGTTTAGACGGTGTTGTGACCGTATGAAATTACTGTGGTAACAAGCCCTTATGTCTCAAAGCGACTAGCGCACTGTTTAAAATTGTATACACAGAACGTGTATAAAATCTTATACAGTATCACGTTGTTATGGGCAAGCGTATCACTTACCATCAGATGAACGCCTTACTCATCCTGTCTCCTCGTCGAGTAAAAAAAAGATTGCAGTCTACTGCTACCTTTTTTTTTAAACACAAGTAAACTACTAATTTAATAAGATTGTGAATAACATATCTATTTATTAGTAGCAGTATCACTCTCTGTTATCTCTTCCTTGTCGCAGCGCTCTATAATATAAAAAAAACTCAAACTAGTTTTCAATGCTAAGTATAATAATCAACCGATAAACACTCACTGCTGGACTTAGGTCTCCCAAAAAGATTTCCACTCCAATCGGCTCTGCGCTGTTTGCATCCAGCGGATTCCCGTGACCTTCACCAGATCGTTGGTCCACCTAGTGGGGGTCTTCCAGCACTACGTTGACCAGTACGCGACCGCCACTTTAAAATTTTACTGCCCCATCGGCCGTCAGACCTTCGAACAATGTGCCTTGCCAATTCCCACTTAAGTCTAGCAATCTTTAGAGCTATGTCGGTGATCTCAATTCTTCCGCCGATCTCCTCATTTCTGATTCAAACCTCATTGATGCTAAGTATTAAATAACCTAAACTTCTTACGTTAGATGATGCTAGATTTAGTATAAAATTATTTAAAGAGTGAGTCGATAATGAACGGAAGCACGTGAACCCGCATTTATATGAGCTTGAGTCCTTTAATTAAAATATGCTAATCAATGGACGCGTCATGAATGGTCAGTTGATGGTTTTGGAGTTTTGAAATAATATGTTATTACGGCTCTTTGAAATCTATAGTTGAAAGGGGGCCTAAGAAAATATGAGTGGGTTTAATTAGTATAATTATATTTCCGTGAATGATATACTGTCTCTACGGTGGAACAAACGCAAAGTTATTTGACCTCATTTTAACATCATCTTCGTGGGAAGTGAGATTCTTTGAACTCATTTAATCAGTTTATATTATTTTGTCAGTTCCTTACCCTCTTGTGAGGGTGTTCTATCTAGTTGTCCGCGTTCCACTGTGGCTACTATAATTTCTCTTAAGAAATGTTTAAATATGCATTTCTCTAAATACATTACAAAGAAATATTAGTTAATAATGCAAGAATGATAAATATATTTTAATATATTAATATGTACGTAATAAGTAAAAAAAAAAATTATTTATAATTAAATAACTTAATAAATGACTAGTCAGACTTTTTTCTGCTTTTCCTTCATATTGTTGTTCAAGGATTTTTTATCCTATTATTTACTTCATTAAATACTCATGCTATCTTATTATCTATCATCACAATACTGTTTTACATACACACACATACATGTATACATGGACACATTTATTGGTTCTTATTTCTTTTGTTTATTATAGTACATATTTTTAGACAATATTTCATAAACGTATTTGTAACTAGTTTACGTTTTAAAAATTCTTGTCAACTATCTGTATTAATTCGTAACCCTGTTTCCTGTCCAAAATCGTGCCGTAAATTTCTATGAATGGGATATTCCGTTAGCAAGCGAGATTAGCGAAGGATTACTTGTTATAAGGAATTTACCTAATAATAATTTTTAGGGACTAACATTAGTTATATTTATTTATAACTAAACCGAAAATTGTCTACTACGGCGTCATTTTAAATATTTAGCATCTTTGTTTTACTACAGTGTTTGTTATTGCTGAATGAACTATGTCTTGATGTCTAGTTTTACGCCTGGTATTTGATTAATGGGATCCTATACTAGTGCCTAACTAACTTTATTATCAAAATGTAAGATGGTTATTAAATTCAATAGTCATTTCGGAAGGATTGGTGAAGATTGTAATTTTTTATTAAAAGTTTAAAGAAAAAGTCGTTTTTATAAATTCTGTATTATATAATAAAAAGGTTTCCTCATTTTACGGTTCAACTCGGCCTTACTCGGGCATCGATATTTTAACAAGGCGAGCGTTAGTTGTTGGCGTGGAAAATTGTACTTAGGTATTGATAGTATCTGTACCGTTAGATACTTACTAACGGATTTTATTATAATTACAGTTTTTAGTATTTTTAATACCTTTAAATATGACTCAGAAAAATATTAAATATAGTTTTAGATTTGTTGTTAGATTGATCGTGTAGGTAGGTTGGTGCCTAACGCAGCTCCTATTGCAACCGACAAACAGCACTGCAAATATTACTGTGGTCCGGTTTGAAAGGCGATGTAAGGCAGGTAAATTACAGGGGTAATGAGATAACATTTTATGCTTCAAAGTTTCGAGTACAATGTGGTGTTAGGTATATCATCTTAATCAGGGACACATTGGTACAGGCAAGTTTATCATGTACTTAGTTTCTTTTCATAATCTCTTTGCGTACTTTGGGTAACGTCGTTGTGTATGACTGTTTGTAGACCTAATAAATAAATATAATGTTGACAATTGTACTTACTTTACGTATAATGTTACTATACGGAAAACTTTCTAAATAGACAAAGGAATATTTCTATCTGTACAAGAAATATAATACATATTTTAGGAAATTCTCCGTAGTAAAGAAGGTCGGTGTTTACTTTGATGAAAATTAAAACGTAAAAAAGAAAGTTTGAAGGATTCTTGTGTTTTCTTCAAGACAAAACAACATCCAACTTCCACGTAAAAATGTTATCATGCAAATATTAGAAAAACTTTGCAAAGGTTACGTCCTTTGTGAAAATAAAACGGGCCTAATATAATTCACAACAAAGAGATACTTACCCGGAACTCCTGTACGAATTTAAATTCTTTAGACTAATTGTTGGTAATAATCTTACTGATATCATGATGTATAATGAATTTATTATAACATAGATAAAAAGCAGTAAATCCACTAGAAATTGATTCATAAAATATTGTACATTTATGGTTAGTAAGGTTTGCAAGAAAAATAAGTAAATTAGGTAGATTAATACATTGTATACAAGTTATATAGAATTAATGTAAATTGACCGTAGATACAAATTGTGAATAACTATAACTTATTTTTTTTACAAAGCAATACTACACACTATATATATTGTAGGTATAAACAATAATAAATGTGTAAAAGATATAGGAGAAACTGGCTACTAATTAGGAAGGAGAAGGTGTATATCTTTAATTATACAGATAGAATTCTAGATATCTCTCTTCAGTAATAATACTCTACTGTTTGGCAGCAGAAATATGTACCTACTTAGACGGTCTCTGGCAATAAAGATCCATTATTAGCATTTTGACTATTTCGATACAATTATAACTTACGTTATCTACTTAAAAAAACTTATGTAAAAAAGGAGGTTCTGAAGAAAAACTTTTGACGAAAATAAAGGCCGTAAAAACACGAGCTAATAAATTTGTTACGCGCCTTAGCTAAGTCAGTGAAAGTTAGTACTTTGTAATCTTAATTATATGACTACTGTGACGATGAAAATTAATTTAAATCAGTTGCTACTGAACTATTCATTATATTAATAGGTGATCTAGCTTATACTAAGTTTATTTAGTTTTATATATGGTTTCTTCAATAGAAACATAACTACTATATTATACTGTTTGTTAAAAAAAATCTTATTTGACGTATTGTGGAAGCAAATTATTCTTTAACTTGAAACCAGTTCGTATTGTCATGATAAAAAACTTATAACTTAATTTTAAAATATCATAATTAAATGAATCTATTGAAACAAATTTTACTGTTAGTAGTATGTAGCGGGAGACCATCTGCGGAGGTACAACCGCAGCTCCTATTACATCCCACAAATAGTGTGCAAACATTAATGTGTTCCATCCGGTTTAAAGGGTGCTATATGTTAGTGAAATTACTGCGGTAACGAGACTTAATACCTTATGTCTTAAGACGTAGAGCGCAATGTAATGTTGTGTATATCATCTTAAGCGTTTGCCTCCACACCCCGTGAATAAAAAAAATGCTTCTTCGAAGGAGACGGAGTATAAAATTTAATTATACGAAATATCTTAAAATTAAATATATTAATAATATAT
>DWLS01005628.1:0-12486 GCA_018246255.1 Pachliopta kotzebuea | reverse complement strand
TACTAATCATATACAATGGGTCCTTATGGCTAGTTTATCGATAACATGTGATTAATGGATCTGTTATCGAGTGGTAAAAGATTCTTATTTTAGTTTATCAGTAAGTGTTTCCCTTGTTTATTGTTGGCCTTCCTCTTATGGCAACATAACTCTTGCTTATTAAAATTTGTATCGAGAGATTGTTTATCAAATTATTAGAATAAAATATCTGGTTATATTTATTCATTCAAACATGGTGGAAGTTTGTCTCCAATTCCACTGGCTGATCGTTTGCATATTATAAATAAGGATGTTCTTTGTTGTTCTTCACAAACAGTGCTAATTGAAAGTTGTTTGTTTTGTTTAACAGCAAACTACCTACCTATAATTATTACTTAATACGCTGTAAAATGAAGATAATGATAAAGTTTTTATGTATATTTAAATCCTGTTCGTTTTTCGTTACAGTTCCAACCTAAGAAAACACCGGCCGTATCGGAATCCGCAATGCGCGGCAAGAAACGCCCGCGCGGTTTGCCAGATAAAGACAGAGAGAACACTAACGATGTTGAGGTAAGTGGTGCTGCTGATACTTTCCCAAACGGTCTTCAGCAACGGAGACCTGAAACTAGATTATTTAATTTATATTACTATTAGTGCCAATGGATCCTTACCTAATTTAGCCTGAAAGAAGTATGACAAGAGAAAATTTATTAAGGAATTGGAATGGAAGTAGGAAATAAGATGTAACAAGCCTTGGCCCAAACTAACTAATATGAGGGATATGATCGATCTCTTTTGCCGGAGCCCGCCTATGTAGGTACCACCGTAGATCCTATTGTTATAAGCAGGTGTATCACTTACCATCAGGTGAACGCCAAGTTCGTCTCGTCGCCTCGTAGGACAAAAATAAAAAGGGATATCATCATGTATATTAGTGAAAATCCTATTTTAATCTAATTCCTGTGATTACCTTAGATACACAAATCGATATTTTTTAAATAAAATTTAAATTAATAACTAATTATTAATTATTTCGGTCCTGCACTTTTTGATTTTTACTATTTGACTATAATGATTGCAACTTTTTCTCAGCATTAGTATATACAATATATGGACTAACTATTATTATATTTAAACGGTTAATACGAGTAATAAAAGAGAACTATATCAAGCAGTGGTACAAGATAAGAGTAATGTATACAACAATTGAATTTATTACAGCCCTCGGAAGCGTCAGAGACACAGATCCAGTTGCCAGGACTGGAGCATCCACCAGAGACGGACTTGGACGAGCCGCAAGCGAAGAGGGCGATAAGTGACTGAACGGACCGCGGCACGGTCTCAGTGCCGCATCGCGCACTACACCGAACTGTACATTAGCAGTGACACTGGCTGTGCGACGGTAGGCAGTGTAATCTCTCGACCATACCACATTAGCAGGTAGAGTATGGTAGCACTGTGTATTGTTGCAATAGTGTTTAAAAAAAAACTATTGTATTTTATATCTCGTTCACACTTTTAAACTTTAATATGTTGTCTCACTCTAAAATATGTTCCACTTTGTCATTTTAATTTTGGTATCTGGGAAATGTTCGAAGTGTTAACCTGCCTTGTTATGGTTACGTGGGGTTTTTGACCCATTAAAACCTTACCTCGGTAGTCGTTCACAATGTTAGAGGTCACGGGACCTCCGTTTGGAACACAGTCGCGGCCTCTACAACACTCTGCTTTCATAGCCTCTTCAATGTTCCATACTGCCATACTCTTACTTTAATAATAAAATGACTGTAATATTACAATTTCTGTTAATGGTAATATATTTTTGAAAATTCTCTATATATTTTTTATTTATTTTATTCGCTTTATAATATACTTAATATGTATTGCCATATCTCATCAATTTAACAGCCTCCCTGTGTTTTACCAATGCCATTTTGTATACGGCCGATAGTGGGCCTCCATAATATTATCAATGAGATGCCATAGCAGCATTTATTTCTTCCAACGGTCACCATATAACATCTGGAGTATTTTGGGTAGCGGCTTCACCATCCAGTGTCATTGTCACTTAACGCCCAATGTAGATAAAAAATATCAATTTAAACTTATCTGTTCACTGTGTTTCTCTATGATCTTTTCTTTTTTCACAAAATTGTGTTGCTCTTTTGTCTTATACCTTGGGAATATTACTTATTCCTTTTCGTTGAGGCAACGAGACGAGCAAAGGCGTCCACCTGATTGGTAAGTAACACGCATGTCCATAACGTCGTGGCGCTGGTTACGATGGAACACACAACACAACATTACGCTCTTCGTCTCTAAACATAAAGTCTTGTAAGGATACCAATTTTTACCAGTTAAATATGTTAAGTATATATACTATCGAAATCAATAGATTGAGAACTTCAGTACATTTAATGTTTATGGTTCATTATTAAAGTCTAACCGTTTAGTGGTTGCTATACATCCTTTTTTGACTTTTTGGTTTGTAGTCTTAGTTATAAGTTTGATTCATATTACAGAAAAATTAGGTATATAACAAGATATATATTTTTAATACATGGATGTTTGACCAGAATACTATATGGTGTTAAGTGGTGATATGGTCTGCGGTGGAGCGCTAGTAAATCTATTTCATATACACATATGATATAGGATTTACTTTATATATACATATTGATCATGAATCTTGAAAGTGTATTGCAATTGTTTTTTTATATTTATAAAATGTCTGTCTGTCACCATTTTGCATTATGTCAATATTCTTTGTGGACTCAAAAATTCAATGTGGAGAGTAAATGAAAAAAAGGAGCTTCATGTGGTTATATGTTAACAAATATTATGAGTTTTTTTTTTATATTTGATTGTAACACAAAAATTTTATCGTTCTATGGAAAATGAAATGTGTTAAATAAACCGATAAGAATTTTTTAAAACATGTGCTCTATGTTATGGCCGTGCTTTACAATCTGTCGTAAAAGAACCTTCGTTGAAGTTTTTTTTTTTAATCATACTATGATTTGGTAAAGGATTTGTTAACGTTATAAATATTTATGCAAAATAAAACTTAATGATTTCATTGATGTCATTATAGAGGACTATTACTTACATCATATTAGGTATTCAAGTCTATGCAGTTACAGTTATACCAAGATAACGAAAACAAACATATATCTCACGTAGTTCCATCGATCAATCTTGCCATGGACGTAAATTTGGAAAATGGTTTTCAGATTGATCCTTTACTTAATGTATGTTTTTTTATTGAATAAATCACTGCCCATACGGAACTGGTAATTTTTTTTAATCTAACAATTTATTTGGGGAAATACTATGTGTATGTAATTGAGAAAAATAAACATACTTTATAACAGTCGTTCATTACAATCTTTAAATTTTTAATTAATGTTGAAAAGAAACATATTAAAAGGTTAAATACATTTAGGAACAGTAATGATGTTTCAAGTAAGCGATTGGGTTTTCATTTATCATAAAAAATTGACAATATTTTTAATCTATGGATAATTTGCAACGTTTATATATAAATATTTGAATTTTAGCATTTCTACTTCCTTGTATACTCTTTAATGCGTTTCGCAGTTTTTACTACAATTTATATATCACTACTAAACTGTTTTTATGATCATTATAATACACTGAAGTACCGTCGGCAAAACAGTCTGATTGCGAGCTTAGCTTAGCCAGAAAAGCAAGCTGCTATAATAAAATAGTATGTTGTGAATATGTCTTATATGCTTCTGCATAATGATGTCCCATATATACAATGAAACCAAAATGTATATAAGTTAAAATATCATCGGCTTGTATTAAGTTTCATTAATTTCGAATGAGTCATATTAAATTTAGATTTTTTTTTTCATTATAATTATATTCTGTGGTCATCCATCACTTGCTGGTAAGTGCGGTGTTGTATATAATTGTTCTGACTGTAAATTTCCCATAATAGCTATAGATGATAAAGATCCTTGGCTGGTGAAGTGGTTAATGTAAAAACTTATTACGGTAAACGTGAAATGCAACGACTGGGGTGTTTTGAATTTATTATAAAAAAATGTCGATGTTTTTAGCCCAATGTGGTATTATATTATTTTCTTTGAAACACCCCGTTTTACGTATATGAACAAAATAATGACGGATAAATTTACTTTGATTAGTTGAGCATTTTGCGATTTGATTGCAGTAATAAATGAAAATTATTTATTTACAACGTCGAGGAAATGATATCAGTTGTTGGTCAATACACGAACGGTTCGCGTATCGATTAAAGTGTTCCTCCGCTATTTATCGATTGACTATCGAATAAAGATTTGTGCGTTTAGTTCTTATTTAGTTTAAGTATTTTTGTTTTAAGACCAAAAAAATTGATTTTTGTCTAATTTAATTAGGATTTTTTCTATGGATATTTACCAAATCGTGACAATTTGGTAAATTTTTGTGTTAATTCATATTCATAACAAAAGTTTGGTATGTAAATTACGGCGTTACTATTAATATTAGAATCTTTATTTTTTGGAAATTTGTGTGTGCGGCGTGTGGCCCACTTTATGTTCCGACGCCATTTTGATGTAATATCATTTTGTCGCCGTTTTCGGAGGCATATAAATGAGACGGAGTTTGATACACAGGTAATTATTACATGTAAGAGAATAACAGTCTGTAATATGTATAATGGCAGTGTTGGGTCGTTGATTTAGTTGTAATTTAATTATTTTTATTGATTTTTTTTTTATAGTTACTATTGCGTGGTGCTGTGAGCGTGTCACGTGTAACATTTTTATACTGTGAAGTATTTTCGATAGATTCTCCGCACTTGATCATTCGGCGCACTGTACTACGCAATAGGATTTTTTTCTTTTGGCAAATTGCAATCGAAATTTTTGCACACGAATCTTATGCCGCAATTTCTTTTTTAACAATATGGCGGACATCTGGGCGTGGTATTTTTTTTCTAACTTTCAATAAAGATGTGTGTGTATACAAAGTTGTTTAATTTATAGGCATGTATTAGTTTTAGCCGTGAGTTTAAGCTATTTATTAAGTAGATGTTCAGTTTGGCCGCACGATGCTGTGCGATGTGTGGGCGGAGTCTTAAGAAATGTTAGAATTTAGTTTCTCTTTGCGCGTACACTTGATACGCTATTGATTTTATCTTCAACGCTCCGATGTCCGGATCCGCTGGCAAAGCGATGGTTTTATTATGCTTTTATTATAAATAATTTTGGTATGTTTACCAAAAATAAAACTAAGTGATCCTCGGTGTTGATACTATCATGTTGACGCTCCCATTGTCGCGGCGGTGATTCCCTGTAGTTATATGTATTAAAATAAATAATAAATACACTGTTGTTTTATTCTTATCTACATACTTGCTATATTCAGTGCGCGACTCCGCCTAAAGCGGTGCCCCTCGGTGAGTAAACAGAGCTTTTAGAGTATTTATTTATTTTATACCTTTTTTGGTAGATGTTGGAGTAGGCTTATATCCAACAGTGAATCAGTAAAGCCTGATGATGGTAATA
Source organism: Pachliopta kotzebuea (assembly GCA_018246255.1). Classification (NCBI taxonomy): domain Eukaryota; kingdom Metazoa; phylum Arthropoda; class Insecta; order Lepidoptera; family Papilionidae; genus Pachliopta; species Pachliopta kotzebuea. The sequence goes on along the minus strand of DWLS01005628.1, from coordinate 6,964 downwards.
ATTATACCTTTTTTATGATAAATTAGAAAAACACTTGATTACTACCTTTCTTGATGATAAAGTTGTCTAACTATTATATTCAATGTAACATCATATATAACATTGTTGAAAAATAGTTTTGTTACTTTTTTACATTTGGATAGACTCCTTAGTGGTTTCTATTTTTTTATTCTACGAAGCGACGAGCAAAGCGTTCACTTAATAGTAAGTGATACACACGCTCATAACAATGCGGCGATAGTTAAGATTGTATATACAACATTACATGCGCTCGACGACTTAGACGTAACGTGCCTCGTTATCTCAGTAATTTCATTATCATACAGCACCCATAAAACCGAAATAGTAATGTTTGTCGGCTGCAAAAGGAGCTGCGATGGTACCTAACTAAACGGTCTGCGACTGAAACCCACCACCAGTGCAGAGTTTTCAGAATTCGGAGTATGCAACCTTTTCATGATCGCGTTCTAAAAAACAAAATGTTTATGTTAAAGACTTTCGGGATACAGATTTTTTAATAATATATTATCTCTGAGCATTAATATTTATTTTTGGGCAGGAAGTGGGCCACAGGAATTTATTAAACAGGTCAAACGTTAATCTACAGGTTCCGATATATTTTTTTTTATTTTTTACGCTAACAGATAACTAGATAATTGAAAAGCAGTTGAAAGACAATTTGTTCCGTATTGCCGCACTGTTATCTTTCCAGTAGAATGTGTCTACTACTACGCGATTAAAGGTGCGCATGCGCAGCTATTGTATTGACTCTTACTAACTCGTGAACGGCTTCCAATTTACTCCAGACTTCTTCTGCGCGTCACTCAGGAATGTCAGTAGGGACGCCTGTCTTGTGAGTAAACTATAAATTAAAAAGTACCATATTGCTCTGTACGGATGAACGATGTTCGTTTCTGATTTAAGAACATTTAACTGAGAAAAAATTCAAAAAACGTATTGGATTTTTTACGCGTCTCGCATTTAATTGGAACTGAAGCACCTTTAACTTAACCACGAATAGGACGACGTCGACGGGCTCTAACTTTAGTTTAAAAGATAGAATTACTTTGATAATTATGACCAGTTTGTCAAAATCTACTTTTAGTTCGACGCGGGTGCACCAGCGATACAAAGAAACCAGCTGATGGGTATTATGAGCTTCGGTCCGGAGAAATGCGGCCACGCTTACCAACCGCCCGTTTTCATTAAAGCCTTCTACTTTGTGAACCACCTCCGACTCCGAAGGTACCGATTTTAAATCCGGCCTACACCAATGAATTTTTCGATTTACATACAGTTAGTATAATACTAATATCAAGTGCTTGGACGGAAAACATCGTGAAGAAAACTACAGATACATGTTATGACCATCCGTGGTCAAACTAGTATGTGAAATGGAGAAGGCAATGGCAACACCACTCCATTATATCGTCGGTGGTCGTCATTGTAGTCATGTGGTACACTATAAATGATGACCATGACCCTCGGTCATGAGCAATTACGATTTAGAAGAAAAATGTTAGGAAGGATATACGCAAGAGAATATTCGGTACACCTCGCTTACTAAAGCTTCAGTAACCGTTTGAATTTTTTTCGACAAGGTAAGCAAAGCATCTGATGGTAAGTGATATACTTGAAAATAAGGTGACGCTGGTTAAGATGATATACACAGCACTTCATTGCGTTCATCGCCTTGAAGCAAAAAATGTTTCGTTACCCAAGTAATTTCACTTGCTTATACCTTTCAAACCAGAACACAGTAATGTTTGTTTGCTGCAATAGGAGCGGTTTTAACTGTATAGACCTAGACGGTGTCCAGCAGCAGAGACTCACTATTAGTTAACAAACAAATAGTAGATATATAGCACATTTATATACACAGACATAAACACACTTAAAGCGTTTAATAGTTAAATGGTAACTACGGTCGATATGAGAATAATGACACAAATATACATTATTGCGTACTTTTATAATTTATTTTTAAAAGGACAGAGTAGTTTCAGATACATTCAAAGTAGCGTATACACAAGTACGTAATGTTATATTTTATAACGTATGTATTTATAAACTGACGTCGGTAACAGGTCATTAACCTTTTTAAGGACGAGGAAGGTAACGATTCACCTAAAAAAAATTACTCTACTGTTAGAGTAAAAATTCATCTGCTGAGTTATAAATTGTCTTAATACTGCCGTCATTTCATGGAACAGTACTCGTCTTTGGCCATTTGTTTCTGTACTTTGAAATAGTAGGTTAATCATGCATTTGTATGCCGAGGAGAAAGGATTTAGATGGAGAGGGAGAAAGGAGGAGCGGGATACGGAACAAGACATCTCGCTTCTCTCATAGGATGCTATCATACCGACATTGTGTGTTGTTCATGAGTTATGTAAAAGTAATTAATTCTCTCGGTTGAAATTTACCTAATTTATGCGTAAACGTTATATTTAATTAACATGTAATGAACTCAATACATTTTAATTAGATTAATAATAGATCCTAATTAGTACTTTTAAATGATAACAGTTAATTATATAGAAATACAAGGTAATTAATAAATTTTTTAAGTACAGCAATTCACAACGATTAATACATTTAAGGTTTGATTTATTAAATTTATAATTCCTTTAATAATTAAGTTAGAAAAAGTTATATACATTATTTATAATGAAGATGTGCATCATTGGGCAAGTGATGTTTACTCGGTAGTCATTAATTTGAGTTGAAAGTTTAAGACAGTCATTATTAAGGATCAAAAAGTTTTCCAAACATTTGTGCGTCACATTACAGAGATAATATATATTCAGATGTAATAACTATGAATCAGCTAGCGTTTAATTATAACTATAATTTATCTAATTAACTTAATCTACCTACATCGATAGAATGGACTATTTATAATAACTATAATTATCTTTGGCGAAGCAAATATTTATTTACACTTGGTAGTAGAACGCGAAGTCGCTTGACAAATAACGTTATATCTTTTCATAATCCAGATATATAGTTCATAAATATATTTTTTATACTATCAGACGAATATCAATCAAATCCATTAATAATTCTTATTGCTATGTGACGTATCATTCAACTTCAGAATCAAAATTTGACAGCTTGCAGCAGAACATAGATAAAGATTCCAAAACGATTATCGCGTAAACTATATAATAAATAACAAATAATTATTAAATTAAACAGATTTTTTTTTAAACTGAAATTGTAATGATTTTTTTTCGTGTATTTTCATTAATGTAACTTATGGTGTATTTAGAATTATCTCTCCGAATCCCGCCGAAGAAGCCTGTTGACCCTGGATATTCGGTTTTTATATGTTTCGATCGGTGCCCTGTGCAATAGCCTGGAGGCCGCCACTCGCGTCATTGCAGCCTTTAAGCTCTCAGGCGACAGAATCGCGGGCTCCTCTCGTGTCCGCAAAATATCCGGCATGAAGCCCTCGTCCGACAGCATCGCGTCGATATCACCATTCAACATTGCAATTGCATCTGACGACGTGTAGTTTGTTACCGGAGTGCACAGCGGTATGGCGTTAGACCATTTTCTATTCCTGAAACATTATTCATTTCTTTATACACATCAATTATAATTATTACGAAAATCGTGAGTTTTTAATTTCAAATAAACTACTTCTAAATCATATTTCCTCATGACTGTTGGTCGTGATCATCATGTGCAGTGAACTACAAGAAGACTTCCTTGTCAGTTATAATGTAGTGTTGGCATTGCCTTCTCCATTCCACATAGTAGTCCGATGAATGGTTATCACATAGATATGTAGGTTTCCTCACCATGTTCTCCTTCACCTTCGGAGCACGTGGTATTGGTGTTATACTAACTGCACGTAAATTGAAAATTTCATTGGTGCAGGCCGGATTCGGACCTAATACCTTCGGAGTGGGAGGCAGACAAACCACTAGCCTATCACGTCTTCAAATCAACTACTAACTACATAGTTAAAAATTATATTGGAAAGGTTTATAAAATTATACAAAATTGTCATGTACAGATTTGCAAAGAAAACTGACAGTGGATATTCTAGTATTATATTGTAGACCATTTACTAAAAATAATGTTATTGTTAACTTACTTAAGACAGCGTAGCATTGGAGCTCCTTTAATCCTGTACCCTGGTTCACACGTGAAGGACACCGTCTCACCAATTTTGTAGTAGAACTTGACTGAGGACATGCGCCCTGATATGGTTGTACCGGGGTACGTGCACGCTTGGGCACCTAGTTGTATGCAACGGAAATTGTTGATTTTAACCAAAATGTAAAGCCAATTAGATTTTTTGGATATCATTGAATTATAAAATAAGTTACACAGCAGTTAAATTAACTGACGATAGTAAAAGTCGCAAGGTTTTAGAGTTTTCTTCAAATTCCCACACAGTTCTGCTTAGAATCTATTCACAAGACATCATATCTTTTGTTATTATAGATATTACCCTATTTTTGTTTAATTCTAAATACATATCGATTTTTATTAATAAACTATTTCCAAAAACAACAGTTTATATCAGGGAGCTCTCTATTAGGACTATAAAATTTTATACAAAAAATTAAAAAAGAACGCATTAATACAATTGAAATGACGCTCATTATTTGTTTAATACGTTTATTCAGTCAAATCAATGGTTTTATTTACAATTGTCATCTACTCACAAGTGGGCGGCTTATCACTCCACCGACCACTGTCCTGGCACACCAGGATCGGCCTCCCGTGCAGCGTGTGTTCCGGGTTGCAGTGGAACTGCAGGACATCGCCAGCTCTGTATGGTGCCCGACCGAGAACGTATCCTGAAGCTGGCGGCGGAAGAGCTGGGCAGGATACCTCTGCAAATTTATTGTAGGAGTCAAATTTGATTGCAATATATTGTGTTTACGTTTGGTTATGATGATGACAGGGTTAGAATAAAGAGGATCATCATCACTTGACACTTGGTTAAATTGTGGCCATCGAGAAGTATAAAGGTAAATAATTGTGAAGCAATTAAATAAGCTTTAATAAGCTCTTTATTTTATAATCAGCCGAGAAACGGAGGACTTCTCTTAAGATCTCTTATTGATCTGGAGCAGAGTGCCCCAAACTTTTTTGTGTCGTAGACCCCTTGCCATGTTTTTCTGTGTTGTGTAGACCCCCTACTTACCTGATAATGATTTCCTGTAAATTTCTAACTGTAGTGAAGTTTAGTGTTAAAAACTTAAAGTAACAAAACATGTTAATTTATACATTTATTAATTGAATTTAAATTAAAGCTACTCAAAATAAATTTTATATCTGTTATGTAAAATATAAGTAACATTAAATAAACTATAAATAAAATAACATAAGCAACAAGTCAATATTTTTAGTGAGAAGGATGATTTATAAATAATGTATATGTTTTGATACTATAAGATAGTATGATGTAAGTAAATAGGTACTATCAGTGTATGTGTCGAGATCTACTATCGTGGACCTTCATTTTCATTTCATAGATTCCCAATTTTTTTCGCTGACGTAGACCCCTTGCAGATTGTCATAGACCCCTAAGGGTCGATATAGACCACTTTGGGAATCACTGATCTAGGGTCAAATAAGACGGCACTAATCAAATGCACCATATTCATCTGCCACAGGGTTTCAAAGTACATATTTAAATGATAAGAAATAAGTGAAATCACCTCGGCAAATGGGGAACGGTTTAGCCCAGTCGGCAGCCGGCAAGCAGACGGTTTCAGCCGCTCCACTTAGAGCCCAGCCGGGGGGACAGGAGAAGGCGGCTCGGCCTCCAACTCCTCGCGACACCACCGTCACGCGGGGACGCCGCTCTCCCTCCCCCAGCGGAGTGTCGTGCACCACGTCCCCGCACTCTACACCTAAACATTTATAACAATTCCTGTAATATGTTTTACATACATTATTATATATGTAACGCCCACTGCTGAGCATAGCCCTCACTCAAGAAACTTCACTTTGAACAGCTCTGCTTTGCTGACTACATCCAGCCGGCTTCCCGCGACTTTCACCCTCAGGCATATGGTTTAGATTCATGTATTTATTATTGTGTTATTTCAATTTAAAAACTTTTCGGAGGTTGTTTTAAATAGAAAAGTCCCTTGTTCTCCTATGTAACAATTGATGACTAGTATGCGCCTGAGATAGGCGTAAAAATAGACAGATATTTCAAAATAGTACATAATATACATCTCGGTATCTTTTAATACATTAAACGTGTTAAAGAAAGAAGGTCTATATATTTAAAGTAGAAGTGAAGAACTGTCTGAAAGTGAACTATTGGAAAAATGTGTGAAGAAATCGTTGAACATACTTTCACAAACTGGCAGCGGAGCGCTCCAGTTGCCTGATGCTCGGCAGATCAACACTTGAGCTCCGAGTAGGGCGTTGCCGTTCGCGCACGAGAACTTGATCTCGCTGCCGAGGCGTGTGCCAAGTCCGCTGGCAACAAGTCCTCTTCTGATCGGTAACGGAGGGCAGTGAACGTCTGAAAAACATCAACATATGAAGTTTTCATTTAAATCAGTGATTCCCAAAATGGTGATAACAGGAGCGAATCGTTCACGTAATGGTAAGTGACACACTTTCCTATAACATGGCGCTGGTTAGGATGGTACACACAGCACCACACTGCGCCGTCGGCTTGAAGGTGAGTCTCGTTACCTTAGTAATTTCATTAGTCACTAGACCAGTGATTCCCAAAGTGATCTGTATCGACCCCTAGGGGTCTATGTCAGCGAAAAAGAATTTGGGAGTCCATGAAATGAAAATGTGGGTCCACGATAGTTTTAGCAGTAGCCGAGAAGATTTTAGATGAACCCTTACTAAATTGCCGCCAAATGTTGATAATTTATTATTAAAGTATCAGGTTCATCCTTCTCACTAAAAATATTGACTTATTGCTTATGTTATTTTATTTATAGTTTATTTAATGTTACGTATA
>DWLS01005627.1:0-12487 GCA_018246255.1 Pachliopta kotzebuea | reverse complement strand
TGTGCTAATATTTACGTACTGACGAAGTGGAATATCATTAAAAATCGTCATTTCAATATTCTGGGAATAGGACTAAACAATCGTTACATTTTTAATAAGCAATAGGTTAATTAAAACTTTAATTAACGATAGGAACTAAACATATATGCTTAGAAGCAAACTATAATCTCTTTGCGATAAACAGCCGTTGTGAATGCAAAAAGTAAAATCTTTTTGTCAAAAAATAGGTAATAACTAAAACAAAAATATATTTTTTAAATAAAAAAAGATGAAATATTTTGGTAGATACAGATACTTTTTTCAATCTGATATATATACAAATATATATCAGATTGAAAAAAGTTATAGCGTAATGTATAAGTTATAATGCTTTCTTTTTCTTCTTGTTTTGTTATTTAACTATTCCCTTCTCTTGGTCAGTGTGGGTCTAGGATCATTTATTTCATTTTAATTCTTTTATTTTCTCTCATCCTTTCTCCTTTTTTCCATTTAAGTAAAATTACTGTTGTGCTTGTGATCCTAACATTGAATAATGTATTATGCACCTTATAGATTGTCCAAAGTATTCAAGGGATAGGACAGACATAGAGATAAGATTAGACAAGAAGATAAGTAAAGAGAATTTAAGGGAAATAATAATGTCGCATAATAAAGAAGTACTTTTAAAATTTACGGAGAAGATTACACAGGATGCTGTTAAAAGAAATAAAAATAATTAGCAAGTAACAATCCTTATTTAAACGACAATGTCCGTTCGTCTGTCCGTCAAAAATTTTCAATCCGGAGAACTACAAGGTGTAGGAGCTGGTGCTGAACATTAGTCATACAGACAGATCTTGCTTAGATAAGATCAGAGCCGTTGGTATTCCGTTGGTATGTGGTTAGGTTGTCGAGTTGTGGGTGCCCAAGGTTTCAGAATTTTGTATTGGCCACTTGTGTATATTTATCGGCTTTTGCGAGTAATTGTTAACAATTATAAAATCAGATAAGTATATTATAAGCAAACAAGATCTCCGATCATAGTCTGAGGAATAAAAATAAAAGAAATCCTCTTTATCCAATGTCCTCAAGTTTTTTTTTAATACAGTCGTTCCTCAGTATAATAGGGCCAAGCTTTCTTTCTTCTTCTGAATTGCAATTAACATCTATTATCCTGTTTCCTTCTGTCGCTACATCCCTATTATCTTCCATTCGTTTATTATATATCCCAATTCCTTCTTCCACGCTTCACGCTTAATGAGGTGGAGTTTAAAATGTAAAATGCGGCGAAATTTCCATTGAGAGATGATGCTTGAAAGATGACAAAAGATAAGGATATATAGAAAAAGTGAAAGAAGGAAATGTAGAATGAAAGGATAGACAAGTTAGGAAAATAGGAAAAGAGGGAAAGAAAAGAAAGAATAACAAATAAATAGAAAGACTGGACCCTTACCCACAACACGAAGGTGAACGCTACAAATATTGAAATTAAAAATGAGGTGAATCGTACCGATTCATTGATTATTTAAATTCCTTAACACTGTATACATTTCTTACTAATTCCAGATATTTTAGTATATTCTTAATACGTTATATTTAAACAAATATCTTTCAGGACTTTATTTTATTCATCTCTGTTATAAAGCTATAGATGCAATAATGTTGTGTATATTTCTTATATAACTCTGACATTAATAAAAAATATTCCAATGAATATCATTCATTAAGAGATATCCTGCCGAATATGGTGAGATTGATGCGTTTGACCCAAAACCTCGCAGCTTGCTTCGTTAAGTATTCTTAAACGTTTTAATTACTATATGCGTTTTTTTTATTACTGTGTTATAATAAAAGAGATTTTCGATCGTATCATCATCATCGGCCTGTTTTATTGGTGGCAGGTCTTTTTCGCCAGAGACCGAGTAGGTACTAACATAGCTTCGATTACTGTTCCAATTTGAAAGGTGTATGCTATAGAAATTACTAAGGTAACGAGACAACACCTGACGTCTTATATTAACGAGCGCAATGTGGTGTTGTGTCACTTATTATCAAGTGAATATCTTGCACGTAAACTGTACTCATAATGTATAAAGGATAGGAAGGAAGGAGGGTCCTCAGTGATTTCATAAAGTACATATGAGCAACAGCTTTCTACTTAAAAATAACTTGTTTTTACTAAGAATCATTATGTTACTTATCTAAGTTTTATTAAGTAGAAAAGAGGTTTTTTTTTGGAAAGTTTATTTTTGGTGCATTTTTAAAAGTTTGTATCCGTGGCCATTAGTTGCAATGGATCTATTGAACCTGATGACTTGCCCTAATGGATACACGTCATAGACAAAAAATCCGGGAGGTTGGTGATAAACCATCCATAATAAAGACCGATGAGGGCCTTCGACCTTGAACTTCCTTTCATCCATAACCACACTCAAGAAGCTATTTTCGGATTCATTTTATATATATTTTTAGGCTTTTCCCCGATATTGTTCTAAGCCCATTAACAGCTCTTTAACGTTGCCGGTCTTTTAACCTGTTGTTTTTTTATTCGACGAGACGAATATGGTGTTCACCTGATGGTGAAAGATACGCTTGGTTATAATGTACCGCTGGTTAAGATGGTATACACAGAACTTTCGCGAATCGCGAATATTTACACGGCAGACATCGCGCTCATTGCTTAACATAACGAGAACCGTAACACTATGATTATGTTGATATATAAACCAATTACTGCTCGCATTATGGTATAGTGAATTAACTAAGCTTATAATCTAAATAAAGATAAGGACGGACTTAGTGCTATAAGCGATCTCCTATAATATAATATTGTATTTCCTAAATATAATATTTTTATACAAAATAGTCAACGGTCGCTCTGATATACCGAACTTCTTATCCAAGATAAACATAACTATTCCCAGACATCTTCATAGGTAATAGCTATCAACTTTTCTCTAACATAAGGGCCCGTACAAATTTGGGATTGTATTCTCCGTTAAACAGACTTTTAAGATTGTACAATAAAATGGACAATCTCTCAAAAACTCCCGATGAAGCAGCAAACGACAAAGACTCAGATCGTCCTCATGAACATCACTCCTTAGACATTTTTTCGGATCATTTAGATAGATTCAAAATTAATGTTAAATATATAATCCATACATACCGCGATAGAATTTAATTTAAAAATAATAATATCTGTAGACAGTTAAAATTCTTTGTAACTAAGTGATATTTACTGTGTGTTTAATTATCATATGTATCTGTATATTTCTTATGTACATGCATTGTCGTTTGCGTCTGTAATTGTATAAATAGCATTTAAACATTTTACTGTACACTTTTGTATAAATAAGTTCAAAATAGTGTTATTTAGTTGACGCAACTTAATAAATAAAAAAATCTTTACCAGGCAACACAAAAGGACAGGAGAAATATATAATACATATATAAACAATCTAATTTCCTTATAAACGCGAGATGTTTTCGAGTATTCTGTAAAGGAAGCAAAAGAAAGAAAGAGATGGCCCAAATCACCTTATTATTAGTGGAGTCTAATAAGAGATAATAAGAGAGCGTCTGAGTATGATGATGACGTATAAGTTCATATACACATACGTCCACAGCTGGACATAGGCCTCCTCTTAATAATGGGGAGATTGGAGGGGTATAAACATACAAAATAACCTATCACTGATCATTATATTAACATATTACCCCAATACGGTGATGAAGCGTTACCTTGTTGCCAATACACGATTGACGGAAGTAGATGCGTGGGAACTAAACATATATTACAAAAATGTTGCCATAACACGCTTGTAATAAACTCCTTAGGGATTCTGATGTGACTTTTGTAAAGCACGAGTAGACCTAAAGATTCCATCAGTACAGATGGTCTTTATCTAACAGTAGACTGTCGATTGATGAAGATGAAGAACATCCTGAAAATGATAGATGGATTCTTTCTGTATATCTTGAAACTAAAAAAGAAAAAAATGTATAAACTACAGTTGTACATATTAAATCCACGTCTATTACCTGATGATGATGAAGATGAAGAACATCCCGAAAATGATACACAGATATCTTTTGTATATCTTGAAACTGAAAAAGAAGAAATGTGTAAACTACAGTGGTATATATTAAGTGGAAGTCTATCACCTGATGATGATGAAGATCATCCTGAAAATGATAGACGGATTCTTTCTGTATATTTTGAAAGAGGAAAAAGGTAAAAATATGTAAACTACAGTAATAAATATTAAGTAGACATCTATCGGATGGTGATGATGATGAGACTCAAAATGGTGTAACTTGCTCACCAATAGTTCGGCAATCATATATATTTGGGTATTGATTTGAATCCATTTATTTATTTCTTCTATATATATTTATATTTATTTTAGAATATGGTATATTAATGAATATATTTAAATATATAAATGTATAAACATAATGATAATTTACTGTATAAAATGTATCCGACAAATGAGACTAGAGACGGACTAGGTAGGTACCAGTGCAAGTACTATTCCTACTGCGACATAGTAGTCAAACATTACTGTGTTCCAGTTTGAAGAGTACTGTTTGCTAGTGAAATTACTGAGGTAACGAGACTCAACATATGACTCAAGACGGAGTGTATAATGTGGTGCTGTGTATACATGTGGTGATCTTAACCAACGCCACGTTGTTGTAATCAAGTATAACGTCAGGCTAGTCTCGTAGCTTCGCCGAATAAATTAATATCACTTGAAGCTATATGCATTGCTTTGTATGAGAAACGAAAATAAACAATGTGTGCTCCGAATTATAAGAACAGTAGGCCACAAGACTCGCATCACGTCCACATTGAGGAAGGCCGCCGGATAATCTCCTCGTTCGGGGATTCCTTCACAGAATACGCGAAGATATCTCGCTTATACAAGGAAATTAGATTCAGCGGAAACGGTGACAAGTTATAAATATTATAACAAATTTATTTACATATTTGTTATTAGTAATGTAGTCGTCCTCCGCCACTATTATGGCAGAGAAAGCTTCATCGGTCCCAGAGTTTCGATCCGGACTCCGCAACCTGAACATTATTAAAAAATTATAATGGAGAGGAGAAAGCTGATGGAAAAAGATAGGGATGAAGAAATGGACAGAGATATAGATGAGAAGAGAAAGGTTAACCCTTTTGGATTGCCTGGAAGAGATCACTTATAGCGCTAACGTCGCCTTTACCCACAATTACAGTAAAAGTTTAGTTAAGTTAATTCACTGTACCATAATTTAAGCAGTAAAGAGTTCATATATCTATATATCACCTAAACCACAATATAACGGTTCTCGTTATGTTAGGCAATAAGCGTGATGTATCATCATCATCATCATCTATAGCTCTACAGCCGCGGGTGGGCCTTGGCCTGGTCAAGTAAATCTCACCAGACCGATCTGTTTAGGGCTTTTGTTAAGCGTGATGTATGCTGTGTAAATATTCTAACACCATTCAACTGCAAGTTTTCACCTTTCATGGTCACGTTATGACAAGTTTTACTAAAACGAAAATTTTAGCTTAATTATTATAAGTAGCCAAAACTATATTTTTTATTCAATGAAGCAACAAGACGACGAAGACGTTCACCTGATGGTAAACGATACGCTTGCTCATAAAATAGTGATTAGTTGTCTGAGACATGTGTGAAGTCTCGTTACCCCAGTAATTTCACAAGCATACAACACCCTTCAAACTGTAACACAGTAATGTTTGCACATTACTATTTGACAGTAGAAGTAGGAGCTGCGGCGGTACTTACCTAGACAGTCTCCAGCAAAAAGTTCTCAAAGGATTCTCTTAAAAGTTTATGCTTTGCTTAGTATCTTCGTTAATAAACAACTTAATTGTTAAAAAAATATATAAAGTTGATTAAGTAAAAATTAAACTTATTGCATGTATAAACAAGTCATTAATTGAACCGGTTTTAAAATGATTTTAAATCGCACTATAATTGTTTTCGCGCGCAAAAACATCAAGGCGTTAATTATATAATTATGGTATTGCCAACATGCAATAATAATAATTGTAATTTAATTTCGGCTTAATTGTTTCAACTCTTACAATAAAAAAAAAAACTATTAATTTTTATTTTCTTTTTACTTTAATATTAACAGACAATTCTCATATACAAGTACTGAGAAAATAAATGGAATTTATTATGTAAAAAAATAGTATAAAAAATCGTAATAATAAAAAGAATACTTAAATTATTATTTATGAGTTAACTCATTAATTTACTTTTAATAGATAATATAAGCTATTTTAAACCAGAGACATCTTTTATTGTTTTTAATTTGATTCATTTCAGACAATGATCTAAAGACCATTCAGCCTGTACTTTAATATAATTAAACAAAAACTCTGACAGATAAAATAAGTTAAAATTGCTTGCTTTAAATATAATGCGTGTTTGTCCATATTACTATTGTTTATATTTCTTTATAAAATTTTTACACCTGGTATGCGTTTTTAAAAACAAATTGTTGTTTGTTTGTACGTATTTCACAAACAACCGAATGCTTATCATAGCATTGTCTAGAATTACAGTTAGACATTGTTTACAGTGGACGGTAAAAGAAATGATCTCATTCGCTACTACTACCTAAGTTGTTCATAAAACTTATTTCGGTAGTTAACTAGTGTTGCAAGCATTATTATATTGTATTACGAATCCACTACAGAAATTACTGAGAGTGATATTTAATATGTCTCAAGATGATGAGCTCGATATGATTGTTATGTTAACATTCTAACAAGTGTTGTAGGCAGGTGGTCACAAATGTACTGCTCATCTCTTCCTTACTTTGTATGAAAGATTCTTTATTGACAATTTACTGGTAAATATACTTTATTAAAGCGACATTTGGTATAATCATCATCATTGAGTGCCACAATCAAAATGTATTTGGACAGTCAGTTGGAGAAAACTATATAAATCATGTATATTCTTTTCAATGAAGCATAATCGAAACATGTCTTTTATTATCAAATCACCTTCTTCGTTTTCCGGATTCTAGTTTTCCAGAAATCTTACTTTCAAGGACCAGTTTTGAAAAATCGAAAAGATCCCTTTTGTCACAATTACCTCACAGTCAATACTGATATTTTATAATGATACTACATTTTAAGTACAGCGAAATTACCGGGGTATCTTGTAATAGTACGTAACGATATCTCGATAATTGTCTTATCGTCATGACGAATACGTTTAAGCTGTGTTGACACAAAATACTATGAGATACCAATGGTACAAAGTCATATAATGTATGAAGGCACTTGTCGAGTTAAGGCGGCGGTTAAACAAATATAACCAACGGAAATTTTACAGAAACGATAAGAAATGTGCGTATCGAATATACGATAAATTAACGTGGTATTGTTTAGGATATTATATATTGTTTTTTTATGTATATTCAACACAGTGTTATACTCCAAATATTAGATTTTGTAAGTATTATGCTGGAATCATTAAACTAACTCAGAACTCAATTCAGAACGATGGTAATCGTTTCAAAGATTTTCTTTAAAAGAAAACTGTATTTATCTATTATCGTAATTATCAAAATAGTGTTTTAGTAATCCATTATTTGTTTTAAACAATAATTTAAATCATAGATAGATATCTTTTTATTCGACGAAACGAGTAAGGAGGTCAACTGATGGTAAGTGATACGCTCACCCACAATATACCGTTGATTAAGATGGTATACACACCACCACATTGCGTTAATTACCTTAAGACGTAAGTTGTTTAAGTCTCGTTACCCCAGTAATTTCTCTGATATACACCACCCAAACCGGAACACTATTGCAAACTGTAAACCAAGAACTATACATACATTTAAGGTATTCACTTTTGGTAAGCCGAAAATAATCAAATTACAATCGTAATTCATATAAATATTTAACGATTTATTATAAAAAGTAGTTGCTAATTTACTTCATTGTTATATGATTTAACTTCCTCTCTGGTGTCGGTTAAAAATTAACTATGACCTCATGATTTGTGATATTAATATGCATTCGGTTATTGTAATATCAGATTCTAGTAGTTGCCTGTTGCATTGGCAACTAAAAAATAATAAATAATATAAAATTAATAAATTTAAAACGTTGTTACCATAACCATATATACCATAAGTCAGTCATTAAGTTGGCATAGTGACATTCCAATCCACACAGACGTACGCCAAGAAAGAGAAGATATTAGTAGGATGTTGTTTTTAATCATATAACCAACGTTTGGTTATATTCATATTTTTTTTGTAATAACTATAAAATCTTAAAAATCTAGTAAAAAACCGGTTTACAGGAAAACGTTACGTTAGCATTAGTGAATAATTTATCAAAATCGATTTATTTAATACTATAATATTGATGATACTAAAACGACTATTTATCTATGAATACACAAACGAGGTTGCCAAACATGTATAAGTATCTATTAGATTATCTCCTCCCCCTTTCTTATCCCACTTATATATCTGTCTATCTCTTTGTCCCTCTCCTAATCCTTTTTTCCTCAGCTTTTTCCTCTTTCTTATATATTTAATTTATATAGTTCAAGGCCGAGAGCAAAATCATTGGAAAAAAATGGGTTGGCAAAATCCGCGGCGGTTTCTTCGCTGTTTGCCGATAGATTTTCGCACCAGCCTCTGTCCTCATCAATCGAATCCAACAACAATTACATCACTTATATATAGTAAACAAATATTTGTTATTGTATAATTGCTTCTTCACCACCACGCTAATCATATGATCAAAATTATTATAGGAAAATCAACAAACACCGAACGAATCTATAATACTGTTTGCTTTGGAAGCACAGGCAAGGAAATAAAAAAAACTTTTTTATTTATTAGCGGGTTATATCTAAAGTAAATTACTATAGAGTTTTTTTTTATATTTACTAGGCGACGAAACGAGCAAGGCTATTATCTAATTTTAAGTAATATTTACTAGTACTACGTCTTTTTTGCCGGAGATCGCCTAAGTAGGTACCACCGCAGCTCCTATTTCTACCGACAAATAGTACTATGGAAACATTACTGTGTTGTAGTTTAAACAGTGATGTATACTAGTGAAGTTACTGGGGTAATGAGACTTAACAGCTTATGTCTGGAAGCGACGAAGTCAATGTGGTGCTGTGTATACCATCTTAACCAGCGGCACATTACGCGTATTATTTACCAATAAATAAATTCCTTGCTTGTCTCTTCGCTTCGAAGAATAAAAAAAAGGAGCAAGCGTATCACTTTTTTTAATTCATCGGGACGAGTAAGGCGTTCACCTGATTGTAAGGGATACGGTTGCCCATAACATATCGCTTGTTAAGATGATATACACAGCACCGTATTACACTAGGCGTCTTAAGACGTAAGGTGATAAATCTCGTTACCCCATGTAATTTCTTTTTACTTCCATGTCTCTGTTGCTGGAGACCGTCTATGTAGGTACCACCGCAGCTCATATTTCTACCTCCAAACAGTGGAAAATCATTACTCTGTTCCGGTTTGAAGGGTGCTGTATACTAGAGAAATTACTGGAATAACGAGACTTAATAGCTTACGTCTCAAGCCGCCGAGTTATGAACAAGAGTATCACTTACCATCAAGTGAACACCTTGCTTGTCTCTTCGCCTCGTGGAATAAAAAAGAAATTGAGCAAGCGTTCATCTGATGATACCCTTGCTCATAACATAATTCTGGTTAAAATAGTATACACAGCACCACATTGCTCTCGCCTTGAGACGTAATATGTTTCGTTACCCCAGTAATTTCTCTAGCATATTAACTTTTTAATATTTAATATTTTTTAAAGAATTTATTCAACCCTCGACTATGTAAGTGTATTAAATTTTAGCTCCTAATCGATATTTATTTAAAGATGACAAACGTGAAATAACTTTTTTGTTTTGAGGTGAAAATCTTCGAAATGATACCTTGCCTACTCGTGGAAAGTCAAGGTTATGTGGAGATTTTTAATCACTTAATCAGAGTCTCTAACACTATGCTGGGATAGCCCGTCCCGGGAATTTAACCATGGAGTCCCTAACACCTGCACACGATGGCCAGAGACCACGTTCAGCCATCGTCTTCCCCGGAGTCATTTAGAGGGCGATCGACCCTCTAACCCAATGACCCTAAAGGCCCTGTTAATGAAGATGAACACCACCGATGGAAACGTAAAATATCTAGATCAAGTGGAGGAAAAGAAAATGAAAACAATGCCGTAAATATATCGCTCATACAAAACAAAAATAATATTTACGGAGAACATTTTATCGCTGGTTCTGAGAAAATTACTTCGCTATAGTAAACATGACACGGCATTGGCAAATAATTCAAATTATTACTGCATCGTCTTACTGAACGTTGATATTATTACAGCAGTATCCCACTAATATCTTGCCTTTCTTCGCGTGCGTCCGTGCGGAATGGGATATCGCTATACCAATTTAATGCTTAACATATGCTTTATATAGCAATAGTAACTATGATTTGAACTGATTTGGCAATTACTAGTAATTTACATACACTGTATTGCTTCGTGAGTTTGTTATTCATCACCATCATCAACCGATAGTCCACTTCTGGACATAGACCTTATACAATAGTGAAGGGATTTGCGCCATCTCCCATCATGCTGCTCCAATGCAGTTGGTCAGAGTCTCGTTTGTTGATTAGCAGGGAGGGAGCAAGAGGGAAATTCAGATAAGTTGTTGTACGAGACCCTTTTGACCCCTTATAAATTTTATTAAAAAAATTGCATTAGAAAGTAGTAGAATACAAGAAAAAGATGGAGGCTTCTACCAATACGATGAAGAGTATTCAAGTAGACAGACCTTTTGCTGTTTTATAAAGATATTTTCTTTAAACATTGAAACTACTATAAAACGTCTATGAAAATTACTAGTAAGTTTATACACAGCATCATATTCTGTTAGGGAATTTAGGAATTACTGTTCTAGTATTTAAACTAATTACAAAAACTGAAAAGGACAATATATATAACATCATCAGTCGATACACATCCACTGCTGGACATAAACTTTCCCCAAAAATCTTCACTCCAATTGGTTTAGCGCTTTCTACATCCAGCGAATTTTTGGGACCTTCACCAGATCGTCACCTTTCAGCACTGTTTACTAACGCAGCCTCTGTTCTAGAACCTTTCTGCTCCATCAGTAGTCCTTCGAGAGATGCCCCCTGCCCATTGCAGACCAGATTATTTATCATTATCTTTAGTCATAGATCAATTATTTGAAAACACAGACAGTCTGAAGGTTTAATGCAATGCCACCGACATATTTGCTCACGTTATCTCGAGTGTTTGTCTCCGGATTCTAGGACATCCACTGTCCCATTTGGGACTGCTGGTGACGCTGCCTGTGACCGAGAAATGCATCAAATGATTCACACATACATTCAGCCTTATCATATGATACAGTTATTTTCAATATAATCTATTACAGACGAAGGATGAGTGTTCATATTATTAATATTATATAGGTGGTGAAGCAAAAGGTAAATAATGTGATGTAATAGATCCCATACAACAACTCATAGGACCCAAGCTAACCTCACCTGTTGGTGCAGCTTGCTAATTAGCAAACGAGACTGGCTTCCAACCAATCCCCATTGGTAAAGCCTTGTGGGAGATAGCCCAAACCTTCCCCTCAACTGCCGAGCAGGTCATTAAGATCAATAAAACCGCAGACAAATAAGGCGGAAAAGAAAGTAAAGTAAAAACGGGAAAGAGAATATATGGTAAAATTATTAAACAGAAAATTGGAAAATTGTAAAAAAGATTGGTTAAACTGTTAATGTAAACAAAAATAAATCAAAAAGGACGCAAATAACTATAATGTAAAAAGGGGATAAAAATAAGAGAAATTTTAAAGAAAGAAAAATAAATAAGATAAATTTGAAAATTGTAAAGGTGAGGCGGCTGTTGGAATGAGAGACAATGCATGGAAGAGAACAGAGAATGCGAGAAAGAAATATGGTATGAAAGGATAGAAATTTGGAAAATGTAGCAATAAAATAAAGATGGAAGATAATAAATAAAGTAACCCCATAGACCCTGACCCAAAACAGGCAGGGGAACGATGCAAAAAAAAAACCCTTTCAACAGGGGGAGGCCTATATCCAACAGTGGACATCCATCAGCTGATGATGATGTATGCTATCAAGGAAACACAGATATATTCTTTGTTCACTAAGCTGTATAAGAGATAATAAGGTTTTTGTATGATAAAACATTCTCGATTATAATAATCCAGCTCTCATATACATCATCATATATACGTGTACAGCCGGACATAGGCCTTTTTTTTTTTTTTTGTGGGGGGAAAATGCCTACGCACTGCCTTCCCGCCACAGGGGTGGCGGAAGGGACTGTGTGGGACTCGCACCCACTAAAAACCCCCCCGTGAGCCCGCCTCCGCGTTGTTGGGGC
>DWLS01005626.1:0-12487 GCA_018246255.1 Pachliopta kotzebuea | reverse complement strand
CCATACAGATCCGGCCGAAGGTCGCCGCGACATTTTTATTCAAAGCAATCAAACCTGATATGGAGACGTTTTGTATACGTAACTATATACATACATATTAATTACATTTTATTATCTCTTTCTTAACATTTACTGCGATCCAGTAACATTGTGTCAAACGGTAAATAAATTTTGTTACGTTGTCGTGGAAAATTTAATAGGATACGTCCGCATTGTGATATAGTTTGCTGTCCCTTACGATGATGATGATGACTCTTAACTCGGGAGCTTTGTTCTGCGAATACGATGATAAGAGATGTATAAAGACCCACACCCTTGATACTCAAGCCAAATTTACCAGCTCGCGGTGCAATCTGTTAATTAATAAACGAGGCTCTGGCTCCTCACCAACCAATGGACCAGGTGGTGGGAGACGGCCCAAATTCCTTCACTGTTAACAGAGATCTATGTCCAGCAGTGGGCATAGAACAGCTAAAATAATTTACATATAATTTTGTTTGGTATTGCGACTGTCTATGGACCTCAGTAACCATCACATCACAGAAACAACTGCACAGTTCTACTAATACATAATTAATAGTTATATATACTAGCAAATTCGATAGATATCTTAATACTATATCTTCTATATATATATTCATAAATGTATTTTCATCGTTTGAAATATATTATTTTACCACTACATATAAACTAGTAGTTGCCCGTTGAATACGCAACTAAACACATAACGTTATTACCATAAATATATATATATAGCATATGCCTCCTATTAAATTGGCATAGCGACATTCCATTCTGCACGGACGAACGCCAAGAAAGGGCAGATATTAGTCTACTAATGATTAATGTTTACACTCACAATTATTTATTTTTTTCTATATTTTTGTTCAGCGTTTTTTTAACCTTTTCTATACATCATTTAATAATAATCTTATCTTATTATCTACTATCACAAAACTTATACATACTTATATCTATATGTATATATATATGCAGTTTAATTTCAATTGTTTACTGCAGTAAATAACTTTAGACAATATTCCATTAACTTGACTGATTAACTTTTTATTCTATCTGTTTACTTAACTCTCTTAAGTCGTGATAGTTTAGTGGTTCAATCTCTGATCTCCCACTCCGAAGGTACGGGTTCGAATCCGGTCTGCACTAATGAATTATTCAATTCACGTGCAGTTAGTATAACACCAACTAATACCACGTGCTCTGACGGTGAAAAAGAACATGAGGAAACCTACATATCTATGTGATGACCATCCGCAGTATATGGAATGGTGAAGGCAATGATAACACCACTACATTATAACTGATAAGTAAGTCGTGTGGTTCACTACATGATGACCACGACATTTAGTCATAAGGAAATACAACTTAGAAGAAGATACTTAACCTCCTACTGTTTTATTGTTAATAACCAAGCCAATTGATAGATGTCTAAAAGCACGTGATATTAGTTGGTGTTATACTAACTGTCCGTAAATTGAGCAATTCATTGTTGTAAGCCGGATTCGAACCCGGTACTTAAAAAGCAGAAGGTAGGCGTTCAAACCACTAGGCTATCACGACTTAAAGTTATATTAGTGCATTGTGTAGCGGGCGTTGCGTTGTTAGTCATCGGCTGCATAATATGTTTGCAGCTGTATGCAAATGTTAATGCAATCTATTTTAAACCCGTCGCATGTCTGTTATACATTAAAGTTAATAACAAAACGTTTTATATATTAAAAAATACATTTATATTTCGATTGCTGTTTACTTTCGATTTGTAAGTACTACTAGTGGTAGAACTCTATTGCTATAGATAGTCTACGTACTACCGCAGCTTCTTCTACTGCCAAAATATTAATATGCAATTACTGTGTTGTTGTGGTGATGTATGTTAGTCAAATTACTGCGGTAACGAGACTTAACAACTAACATCGCAAAGCGAGTGCAATGCCATGTTATAGCAAGCATATCACTTACAATCAGGTGAACGTCTAGATCAGAGTTCCCCATACTTTTTTGTGTCGTAGACCCCTTGCCATGTGTTTCCCTGTTGTGTAGACCCCCTACTTACCTGATATTGATCTCCTGTAAATTTCTAACTGTAATGAAGTTTAATGTTAAAAATTTAAAGTAAACAACACATGTTAATTTATACATTTATTAATTGAATTCAAATTAAAACTACTCAAAATTAAATTTTGTATTTGTTATGTAAAATAACGTAACATTAAATAAACTATAAATAAAATAACATAATCAATAAGTCAATATTTTTAGTGAGAAGGATGTGTTGAGATCAACTATCGTGGACCCTCATTTTCATTTAATGGACCTCCAAATTTTTTTTCGCTGACGTAGACCCCTTGCAGCTTGTCATAGAACCCTAGGGGTCGATAAAGATCACTTTGGGAATCACTGGTCTAGCTCGTCTCATCGCATAATTATATTTGTATATGTAGGTTTTTTTATATATATCGATTGTATTTGCTTTGTCTATAATTAAAGGCTTTTGTTCTGTTTCTATTATAGTACTATAAATATTTCTTGCTATCATTTTTTTACAATACTTTACTGCTATTTTTTTTTACACCTCATGTAAAGGCGGATTTAATGCCACTGGTTACCTTACAATCTACCTTGATTGATGCAGAGATATGATGAGGTAAGCAGGTGCATTGAGCAATTAAAAGGAGTGCGATAATACATATCAGAATATAATTAAATTACATTACAATATATATATAAAACATATATAATACACATGATATATACATGTAAATAACATATATATAAATACTACAGAGATTATTTTTTTATGATGATTTATTTCTCCTATCCTTTTTGGTTTGCCTGGAAGACATCACTTATAGAGATAAGACTGTACTCGCCTACATTTATATTATAAGTTTAGTTCCATCAAGTAATCAAATAAAAAATAATAATGATATCAATAATATATGTATTTCAACATACATCTATAGTCAATTTAAGTTCACTGCTGGTCATAGGCTTCCCCTAATAGGAGGGATTTGGATAGTCTCCCACCACGCTGGTCCAATGCATGTTGATCAGTATCCAGATCCTTGTTTGTTGATTAACAGACTGCAGAAGCAGGTGGAATTGTTTTGAGTACTATCAGTTGTTGTATGGGATCCGTTACGTCCCGTAGAGAAAGATTTTTATGTATTTATATATAAATATATGATGTATAATATATTAGAAACAATTCGCATTCATTATGTCCGGCATTTCTAATACAAATGTACTACGACACAATGTAGCTAAAGTTCACAGTACAAATGGAAAATAAATAAAATCCTTATAAAATTATATTTGTACATACATATATATGTATTTAATAATCCTTATTTTCGTATAATCTTAAACTGTAGCTTGTTTTATGTATGTTAAAATGAAACATTCCCGCTACTATCCTGTCAAATGTATTACGTATTGATGTACAACGTATATGTTATGGGGTTTGAATTTTTGTTCAATTAAAACTCTGGTATATATGAATTGTGAAAATATTATACTCTTCCGGTTTGAAAGGTGCTGTATTATAGTGAAATTACTTGGGTGATGAGACTTAGGTGAGGTGAGGACTCAGATGAATAACTAGCTCGTGTTATCTCTATAAAAAATCATAAGGAAAGTAGGTGATGTTTTATATGAGCTCATATTACTGTATATTTAAAGAAATTAACAGATTGTTATAATTCCAGATCCAAGGACGGAGAACTGGTGGCTGATGTCGGGCCCTGGGCCACTGCTGACGCTGCTTGTCTCCTACCTCTACTTCTGCACTTCGGTTGGCCCTCGCTACATGAGGGACAGGAAGCCGTACTCCTTGAAGCAGCCGATCGTACTTTACAATATAACACAAATATTCATGAGCATCTTCTTGGTTTACGAGGTGAGATACATTCATTGGTGATAATATACAGACATAGTATACGTGTGACTTCCGGTCTTAAGTCATAGTATTGTTTGAAAGCGGATTTTAAAAGGTCTGACGACTCGCATCCATTGACCTGGAGTCAATTAAGTTGGAGACGGTGATTATCTCTTATCAGCTTTTTATAAAGCTGAAGATTTATCAGGTATATATCAGGTCTAGGAAATGAGCAAGACATTCATCTCATAGTAAGTCATACGATTGAATATCGCAACGCTTTGTTAGTATACACCTAACCCCACTTGGTTACCACGTTTCGTTACCGCAGTAATTTAACTAACATACAGCACCCTACAAACCGGAACACAGTAATATTTATATTACTTCTTGACAGTAGAAATAGGGGCTGCGATGATATTTAGATCTACGACTTAAACTTACTACGTCGTAGATCTATGTATAATATATTCATTGTCCTATCACCGGAAATGGGTGAGATATTAATATATCCTAGCTTTCTATTCTTTCATCATAGCATATAGCAGTATATAGTATATAGCGGTAAAGTTAGTTCTTCATATAATCTATTCGTTAACATCCAATTATGTAATAAAGTAAACTTAACGTGAGTTCGTTTTGCTTATAAGTACTTCATTGCCATCAATTAATTTTTTACCTCACATATATATTTAAGTAAATAAAAACGTTTAGTAAGTTTATTACTTCCTTGTTCTTATGTTATTGTTTTGAGCAAATTGAATTATTTTTTTTGGACAATTATTATTTTGTTTTTTGGTTTTTAAAATTAAGTTATTTGAGTTGTGGCAAGACTTCAAAAGGCGTTGAAGTATGTAGCGGTAAATGTGGTATTTATCACTATTTATAGTATGTAATAGTGTAGGCTTTGTTTGGAGTGGTTTTTTTTAGTAGACAGATATAAGAGATCCCATATAATAGACAGGACTCAAGCCAAGTTTAACTGCTCGTGGTGCAGCCTATTAACCCACAAACGAGTCTCTGGATTCCCACTAACCCGCTTTGGGCCAGGTGGGATACGGCCTAACCCTGCCCACTATTGGGGAAGCCTAAGTCCAGCTGTGACGTCTATCATCATGCTCTCAATATTTATAAACATATTAATTTGCTAAACAATTACCTAACGAACGGAAACTATCGATTACGTATTAACTATAAAATAAGTTGGTTAAGTTCTAGAAACTATAACACAACGTTAATGCGATACCGCTTTATCATTAACAAGCGAGTTAACTTAAAATTACTTATGTGTTGTTTACATAGAAATTACCGGCACATTCCTGCCGCTACCGGTTCTTGGAGCTGATTGTATTATAGAAGATCAATTTGCATACTGATTGTTTATTCTAACAAAGTTCATAGTCGCTGAATACTTACTCTGAGAATACAGCTCAGATTTTTCTTTTCTATTTCTCATATATATTTTGGGTAAGAGTCTTTCTTTTATAATTCCTTTATGCTCTTTCCTTTCTCTTATCTTTTCCTTACCCTACATTTAGTCATATCAATCTGTTAGTACCTTTCATACTTTACTATAGAAAAGATAATTTTCTCTATACCCCAGCATAATATTTTTACTGGTGGTAAGTCTTTTGCTACAGACCGAGCAGCAGCTCCTATTCCTACCGCCGAATAGTAATGTGTATACATTAGTCTGGTTCCTTGCTGACTCTCATTGGGCCAGTGTAGGAAGACGGCCCAAATCCCAACACTATTAAAGGAGGACTATGTACAACAGTGTAAGTCTATCGATCGATAACTTGCTACAAAGTAGATTGAAGAGGACGTTAGTTTGGGAAAATGTATGGGAAGAATTTAATTTTTAGCCACACGATTTTATACATATCTTAAACGTGATATTAGTTGTTATACTAACTTCATATAAATTGAAAAATTCGTTCATGCAGGATTCCAACCCGGTACCGTCGGAGTGAAGGTCATTAAAACTACTATGCTATCGTGAATTAGGAAAATGCTACTTTCGGTTGAATAAAATACGATCAAAGCATCAAGACATCGCATTATGAGACAAGGAAAAATTTATTTTTAATGCATTCTTGTTTAATATAAAACTACTTTTGATATGACATTTAATGTGTAAATTCTTTAGTGAGGTAAAATTTATATGTCGCTGTTTATTATAGAAATGGGAAAAATCTGTTCAAGTATATATACATATGAGATGCACAAAGCTTTGTGTATACAACGTGCGAATGGATCTTCGCTAATTGTAAACTGTTTACATTGTAAACATCGCAAGTATAAGCGACATGCCCGGGGCGGAGTTTAAACATATTATAAACAAATAGATCGGTGGTAAGGTTTTCATTGAGGAACATGAATATCGGGGTATTTTCTTTTTAAGGTTAATAGTCATGCGATTTGATACATATCCTAAAGCTTTGATATTAGTTGTTATACTAACTGCAATGTAAATTCAAGAATTCATTGCTGCAGAGTGGATTCGTACCCAGTAATTTTAGAGCAGAAGGCCGCCGTTCAAATCACTAGGCTATCACGATTTTAATACTGTCTATTATTGGAGATAGACTCTGAATAGTGAGGGGATTTGGGCCAGAGCATTGTTTGTTGATTATCTGCCCCTGAGCAGGTGAGCTTGGCTTGGGTCTCTTGAAGTACTGTGTGGGACCTCTTACATCCTATATAGTTTTCCATATATATATACTTCGAAAATGTTCATACAATTAATACTCATATGTAGTTTAAAATTAAATCACACTTCTAATTACTCAATAGACAATTAAACTGGTAACAAGTTTCTGGTAGTAGCTGCTATTTATACCGTCAAATAGTAATATGCAAATGTTACTGTATTCCGGTTTAAAGGGTGCTGTATGATAGAGAAATTACTGTGGTAACGAGACTTAATATAAGTGTTAAATCTAATGTAGTGTCATACATATCGTCCTAACCAGTGCTAACTTATGAGCAAGCGAATCACTTATCGATTTGTAAAATTAAAAAAATGAATAAAGGTTTTTTTGGTTCGTGTAATTTAAAAAACTTGATTTATTTTTTTAGGGCACAAATTTTTAAAATTCCTCCTACGGCAAAAGTACAAAACCATATTTGTGCACGAGGAAACAAATCTGGGCTTTCAGTTTCGCAATACCATGTTTGCCCTTTTAAATTCTTAAAGTTTATTTAGCAAATACCTGATTCCGATGCAGCCTTGGATCATAATAAACATATTAAAAAAAAACCCTTTCTGATTTTTTATTATTATTTTTAATTAAACCGGTTCAAACGACAACAGGAAATCTGCAACAATGCACATGTAAACTACATTTGCAATGTCAACCTTAAGAACTGACAAATTAATAAAACCAAAAATATTAATAACAAAGTCAATATCAATTATACTTTAAGTATTCATTTATTAGCGAGTACCATCGATGGTGACCATTGAAATAGTGACAGTTGTTTGTAGACAGTAAATCAATATTCCTATTGTTACAGGGTCTCGTATCCGGCTGGTGGAATGATTACAACTTCAGCTGTCAGCCTGTTGATTATTCTTACGACCCCAAAGCGTTCAGGGTGAGTTTACTACTAGTTTACTACTAACTAGTATAGCCGTGGATGATCATTATATGAACAAATACGTTATACCTTTAAAGAATGTTTAATGTAAATATGATTTAGATGGCGGGAGCGGTCTGGTGGTACTTCTTCGCGAAGATTGTCGAACTGCTCGATACGGTATTCTTCGTTCTTAGAAAGAAGAACAGACAGATATCGTTCCTCCATCTCTACCATCACACAATGATGCCGATTTGCGCTTGGATCGGTGTTAAATTCCTACCAGGTACTACATTATATATGAAAATGAAACCTTCATGAAGACAAACAAAAACTGTACTATATCACGGTTGTTTCGCAGGTGGTCATGGAACCCTCCTGGGTGTGATCAACTCCTTCATCCATGTTATCATGTATACCTACTACCTGATCTCCGGCCTCGGTCCTCAGTATGTGAAGTATCTTTGGTGGAAGAAGCACGTCACCACCCTCCAACTAGTAAGTCGAGTAACTTTGCTCCTTACTGACACAGTAATGTTTCTTACCACGTTAAACCCACGCCGTCAACAAGAATTTTATTAAATCATAAAGGTTAATCCTTCACCACGATCCCTCTTGGTGTTAACTGGTGATATTCTCTAAAAAAAATTTAATAAACACGCAATACATTCACCTGATGATAAGTGATACGCTTGCCCATAACAAGGCGGCATTGTGCTCGTCGCTTTGAGACATGTGTTGAGTCTCGTTACCCCAGTAATTTCACTAGCATACAGCACCCTTCAAACCGGAACACTGTAATATATACACAGTACTGTTTGTCGCCTGCAATAGGAGCTGCGATGGTTCTTAGACTGTCTGTAGTAATAGACTCTTACCCCCAGTAAACATAGTTATAAAGTTCATTAAGTTAGTAATAATATTTAAAACTTATTATAAGTGTAAAAGTAAGTAAAGTAAAGAATAGATTTTTTTGAAGTTAGTATATAAATAAACTTGATATATCAAAAATCATCTAAATAAGAAAAATGATGACCAATTCCGCTATATAGAGATAATCAAAGATATTCGGGTTAAACTCATATCTATCATTCATTAACTTTTTATTATGTAGTCAGAAAAAAGGTAAATAAAGGAAAATAGTAGATTTATTCCTAATAATTTAAGCCCTAACATATATATATTGTTAACTATAACTAAAGCGCAAGTATTGGTAAAGAAAAACGTTAAAAATCTACTTCAAAAAAGTTTTACTGTTCAATATTGATCGATAGATCGATCTTCAATTACTGGTAACAGTTGATTCTTACTAAAATTGTTGCGTCTGTCATTATACAAATTTGCTTCGTCAACAGATCCAGTTCGTCATTATATTCTACCACAACTTCAGCGTGATTTTCTGCGACTGCGACTATCCCAAGTTCATCAACTTCCTCCTCGCCCTCAACGCCGCTCTCTTCCTCTACATGTTCGGTAACTTCTACTACAGGAACTACGTCAAGGTTGACTCTAAAAAGAAAGAAGATGACGTCACCAAGCAAACTGTAGCTAGTGATGTACCCGTCGCTAATGGAAAGACGAAAGAGTGTTAGCGAAATATCTTCGATGCTCAATAATTTAAGTCTTCTTTAATGTGATGTGTAGATACATTAGCTATAAGATGATTCTTGAATCTAATTATTGAATACAGAAAAAAAAATAACAGCTGTTCCATCTTTAGATACTTATGTTGAAGATTAAGTATTTTCCACCGAGGTTATACTTTTTAGTACTTTTTTAACTTAGGTGTAGCCTGTACAGATTTTTATGATTTGATGAATTTTTCGATGCGTCAAATTGATGCAGCGATTTTATATTTGATTTGATGACGAATATCAAAATTGGTTGATAATCATTACGATCAAAATCGGCTTTATCTATTAATCACTGTGGATTATATATTCGTTGTATATTGCTCAATCTGTAGGTAGGTAATATACTATCTACATATATAATGGTCATGATAATGTATTACAAAATTCTTTCTCCGAAAAGCATTTTGGAAAGTACAAATTCATTTTGATAATTTAACAGTAACTTTTATAACTATTGATTATTTGTAAATGTAAACAAATTTACCAGCAAATACAGCACAATGTTTCCTTTATATATAAGACAAAGTTAGTTAAGTTAGCTGTATGATTTAGGTGAAATGAAATTGTCTAAATAGTGCAATTATTATGTTAATTAGCTTTAAATTTACACTGATATTTTTGTACTTATATGTATGTAAATACAGTTAATATTTGTAGTAACATGTTCATAGATTTGTATGTAGCATGTGAAATGTTTTAATTACTAGTTATACGATAATTAGTAATATGACTAGTTTACCTTTGAATGCTATAGATACGCGGTGCTATGCAAAGTCCTCGTATTTCTGTTTTATATAAAACATTAAAAGTTACTCGGAGTTTACTATGCACCAGTCAGGTCGATTAGTATAAGTCGCGCTCGATGATCTTCGGGGAATTCCGTGTTATTAAAGGTTGTCATTCAAATCCGTAGAATGAAGTTCATATTAACAAGTTGCATTCTTATTTTGCTTACTTTGATGATTTTGTAAACATAAACTGTAACTTGAATTGTATGTTATAGAAAAGTTAATAGCTCTCTCGTTACTTTAAATAGTTAAACATCATTTACAGTACTTTTAAATTCAATTTAAAGTAAACGCAAATAGTCTACTGTTAACCTCAAGTGTTGAGGATTTAATTCTTTTGGGGATGAAAATAACAGTTAAGTTATTAATTTGTATAAAAAAAGTTGTTTACTTAAATTTTATTATCATTAATATTTTTTTTATAGCAAAATTAAGTAATCTGCTATTTTCTACTACGCAAATGTAATAAGCAATAGCCAAATAATTGACTAAGTTGCTGAGAGAAAATATTATACAGGCGTTCAACTTAATTCAAGTTAATCTAAGTGTAATATAAATCATCTGAGGATTTGATTAACTGTTGTCATTGGCGCAAGTCAACTTAAATATCATCAACAATTAACCGATTGTTTCAAAACGAGGCGATGATATGTTACCAAGATATTATTAAGTGTGGAAAAATAAAAAGTTTTTAAATAACTTAACAAGTTTTTTATTTTTATTATTTAAAAATATATAGTATTTGTATCTCCTCGCCATCTGGCTTTGGGCCAGTGTTGTGGGACACGACCCAAATTCCCCCATTTATGAAGGTAGTCTATCTCCAGTAGAACATCATCCGCCGATGGGGCAGTTAGGTACTAGAGTGGCGGCTTTGCCAATTTCCGGTGGATTTTGTCTTCGACTTCGTCCTCGACTTCGACTTCGTCCTCGACTACGACTTCGTCCTCGACTTCGACTTTGAAATGATAATATGTACATAATATATGTCGTACACGTACCTGTAAACTTAGTGCTGGAAGGACTTGACTAGGTGGACCGACGATCTGGTGAAGGTCGCTGATGAATCAGGTGGATGCAGACAGCGCAGGACCGATCGGAGTAGAGATCTTTGGTGGGAAGCCTATATCCAGCAGTGGACGTTTATCGCCTGATGATGATGGTATTAAAAATGTATTAAAATATATCTATATCAATCAATATATTTTACAATACACTACAGACGCCACATTTTTAGGTAATTCTGCCAAGAAGTAATAGGAAAGTATAAAAGACAAAAAATGGAAAAAGAAAGGAATTAAAAATGTCAAGCTAAGAAAAGTAGATGTAGTGACAAATGTATGATGAATATGGTCTGAGAGGCGACGCATGAAAGGAGAATGAAGAAATATAAAAAAGGAATGAAGAAAGCAAAAAGTTAGTGAAAAGGAAATGGGAAAAAAAGATAAAGTATAACAAAAAAGACAAAGCACAACTCGAACCCTAAATACCAAGAATGAAAAATAAACAAAAAACAATAATATAGGTTATACATGAAGACTTAAGCAGAGATTTCACTACCGTTCGCCCCGTATCCGTTAATATTTCGCAACTTAACAGCTTAACCACTTACACTATAACAACTGAACAAACAAACACCTTCTCAAGTGACACTATGGTCGGGGACCATGACACGAATAGCTAACCATGTCTTACTGGTCATAGAGTGTTAGTCAGAACTTCAAGAAATTAGACAATCGGTTTTTTTTGAGACGACTCATGCTCATAACAACGTGGCGCTAGTTAAAGTATACACAGCATCACATTGCGCTCGCCTTGCGAAGTAAAGTGTTAAGTCTCGTTGCCCCAGTAATTTTGCTAGAATACAGCACTCAAACCGAAACATACTAATGTTTGTACATTTCTATTCGTCGGCTACAAAAGGAGCTACGGTAGTACCTTCCTAGACGGTCTTCGACAGGAGACCTACCACCAGTAATTTTTCAGGATCTATCTGAAGAAGGCGATAGTAAATTTAGGTTAGTACAAAACAAGTTAGTATGAATTTGATTTATTTCCATTTTTTTGGTAACTTAACCTTAGAAGGGAGACTTGCAGGTCGTAGCTTGAAATTATTCTTTCAAACAAGT
Organism: Pachliopta kotzebuea; assembly: GCA_018246255.1. NCBI lineage: Eukaryota > Metazoa > Arthropoda > Insecta > Lepidoptera > Papilionidae > Pachliopta > Pachliopta kotzebuea. The sequence continues at coordinate 456 of DWLS01005626.1, read as the reverse complement.
AATAATCATTAATTTGTACCATCTGTACATGGTCAAGGTCATAGGGGTGTAGGAGATCCCACACAGCTATTTCCGGGACCCAAGCCAATTTTACCTGGTCTTGGTGCACCATGCTAATCAACAAACAAAGCTCTGGCTCCATGCCAACCTGTATTGGACCAGTGTGGAGGGAGATAGCGCAAAACCCCTCACTATTAAGAGTAAGAGTCCTTTGCCCAACAATGAATGTCTATCGGCTGATGAAGAAACATAAAATATGCAATTAGAGATGAAGTTAACAGTTCTCAACTCTCTTGTTAAAAATAGAGATCTAGTGATTTCTAGAATATTCGTCTATATAGCAGAAAGATGCGGTAATGATGGTTTATTTATTTACAATACAATACAAATACAAATATACTTTATTGTGCACTATCACAGAGTTACAAAAAAAAGAAAGTACATAAGGATTTTCAC
>DWLS01005625.1:0-12490 GCA_018246255.1 Pachliopta kotzebuea | reverse complement strand
TATTTTTTATTCTTATTATCATTATTAACAATATTTTTACACAAATTTATTGAAAAGGAGTTTATCAATACATAATTAATTTTAATAAATTTGTCAACTACCTTGAAATTAAAAAAAAAATTATTGTGGATTTTGCTTATCAATGTTAGCATGGTAACTCATTGCAACCCTTAATATGAGTATTTTCCCTGTAGCATCAACCGACAAGCTGAGTTCACAAAATTTTTATAAATATCCACCCCATTTAATTTTAAAAGTTAAGATACTAAGAAAGCTATTAATACCAATTTAGAAAGATAGCTTAATTTGCAAATTTAACCATTTTTTTCATAATCATGTTGGACTTTTTTGGTTATGAATCTTTTTATGTTAGTAATTTCTTTTAAAGATGCCTCATAATCGTTGGAATCTTGTGGTATTATAGAGTAAGTAAATATTTTCATAAGAAATTAAGTACAAAAGCTTTCATGTTATAGGAATTATATGCAAGTCATTTGTACTTGGCCGTATTTGTATTAATTTAAAACCAAAAATGTGTAATTTGCTAGTTTTATAATATATTGTAACAGTTACAATAAGATAAACACATTAAGCTTGATAATACTTACATGGTCATGGTACATTTTTTGATTTGCGGCTTGGGAATAATATAAGCGCTTATAGAATCAAACACTTCCTTGGAGACATAATCTTCTGGAAACTGTGAACAAAGAATTCTATTATTAATATCTACCATCAAATGTTAATAAACATTTTCTAACCTCCTAATGTCACTTGACCAAAATATTCAATTGATTTAGACCATTTTTTTTTGTTTTTATTGATTAACATACTTGCCAAGTGGAAAACTATTTTATTATAGTAAAAAGTAGATCAATTTTTATTATTAATATATTGAATAGATTAAACATGGTTTTCTAACTCTATTTTATATTCCGTACTCGAAAAATACAATCAAAATTTAATAAAAATACATAAAAAAAATTAGAACCAACATACAAGTTTTCAGTGAAACAAAAAAAAAATACAATGTATTACAAACCTGGCATACGATCTTGGGGCCAGCGATAGCGTGAAATTCGGCCAAAAATATACACCTGATAGGCCCCTCACGTCCACAACCCTCATAATAACGACTTTCCATAGTTTTAGAGTAAATTAAATGGATTGAAAATTAAACGACTTTCCCGCTTTATTTTCCCTAATAAAACCAAATGCACATTACACGCTTTCTGAAAATATAAGCTTAATATGAATCAGTTTACACAATTCGTTAATATACAATAAAAAGATAATTAAAAAATTATTGAGTGTAGTGTCACCGGCACGCTGTATAAAGAAGTGTGGGTTTACCGAGTGTTTAATGTTTTTGGCGCCATCTTTCTTTTATGGCCGACATCATTTTGTTAATACAGCGTTCGTAATTTCGTATATTACAAAATACTTTATAATCTTTGTAAAGAAAATAAAACGGACACTACAATATTTCGTATTATGTAAGTTTTTCAAAACACATGTTTATATATAATGACATCGAAATCATTGAAAAGATCCCATAAAACGATCATTTACACGGAATTCTCATAACATAATGTTTAGGTGCATGATGGATTTTATAAGGAATGAGTACTAAGAATAATACATTAAAATAAGTAAAAATGGATATTTATATATTTATTTTACCAATGACGGCTTAAATAATTTTTTTTACATAAGTGAACAATAATGAGTATGTGCAATATGCAAATTTATACCAGATTAATATATTATTAATTATTTATAAAGATTATTTTATAATATCAATGAGCGTACTTTACATGTATACCTATATATACCCACATTTATGTATACATAAAGATACTTTTATATTTATGTATATATGTATATGGTTATACATATTTTTGATAATTTTTTTTGATTATTTTTTTCAATCTCAAAGAGCGAACGCCCATTTTATCAATTATTTCTTATTTTTTTTCACTGCTGAGTATAGACCTTCCTTAAGGATCTCAACGCCGTATGGTCTTGGGCTGCCCACATTAAGTTTCTTCCCGCGTCCCTTACTTGACCTTCGGTCCAACTTGCCGGGTGCCTGAAAGCACTGCTGTTATTGGTACGCGGCCACCAGTCAAGGATCTTATTGCCTTATTGACCGACAGATCGTCGAACAATGTGTCTTGCCCATTGGCACTTTTGTTTTTATACCACTAATGTGGCAGACAAGCATACGGCCTGCCAGATGGTAAACAGTTACCGTAGCCTATAGATGCCTGCAGCACCGGAGGCACCATTCCTCCCGTACTGGTTCCCCCTTGTCGTGGCGCAGGGGCTCTGGTAACCGTGGTTTCATCACCTCCGGTGAAGCGAAGAGGAACCTACCGGTTGGCCCGAGGAGTAAGGCCGGCCATGGTGGCCACTCCAGGCTTGAGTTTGAGAGTTGCGGCTCTCGCTCGCCTCGGAGTGGCCAGGGGGCTGCGGTAGGCAAGGGTGCGGTGCTTTTAAGCGCATAGGCTAATTAAGCACTTTTAAGCATAGGAAATTAAGTGTTCCGACAAAGAACGATTACTAACATACCATTTTGAGTAAGCAAATAGAACTGGTCCCATCTGTGGAAGAAGTGACCAGGCAGTGGTGTTGACGCGTTTTAAAGTGTAGCTGACATTTAACAATTAAAGAATATACAAATATATACGTATGGTATATACATTACTTGTTACTTTATTATTTCTATTTATACAACTACAAACAAGGCAACAGGACCCGAGCATGCGCTTTAATGTAATTTCCGGGCCGGTAAGGTGCACCGACAGCGGCAATATTGATTTATTGAGTGCAGCTCCAATACGTAAATATACATCTACATTTGTTAGGTACCTGGGAAACACACGTTCGTTAACACGCCATGATACGCAAAATCCAAGTAATGTTATGTAATAGTAATAAAGTTTTCTACATATAATTACACCGTTTTAGTCTTTTCTGCGGAATATGAACTAGGAAAAAAATTAAATTCCAAGACAGATTAAAATAAGCTGTTAAAATGAAGATTATTTTTAATGTCAAATGTCGTACACACCACGTCGACTGTCGTGAGCTCTACTCTGGAGGTTGTAGAATACATCTACCCAGGAAACGTGTTCTGATTAGGAAGTACAAATTTAAAGCTCTAGAGAGAGGTCAAATGGCGATCCAACTCAGTTGGGCAGAGTTCGGTATGCTGCTAACGTCTCCTCGTCTAAAATACCTTAGTACCCCAGAACGTCATTCAACTAGTCATTACTGCAATGATGACATACGGAACGGAGAAGTGATCTTTGAAAAAGTTTAACATATACTTATCGCACTATGGGGTAGGTTGTGCCCGTTCTCTACTTGGAAATCTGTTAAACAACGGTTGGTAACATGGCCAATCTGATTAATATTTGAAATAGCAATGAACGAGCTACATCGTATAAGGGGATGGGGGAGGAAGATCCGGTAGTGATCACATAAAAACAAGTGTTGTTAGGGACGACTGCCCACTAAGTAGACAGATAACCTGCCCAAAATCGCATTAGTTGAAAGCAGGAGGTGTATGGCCAATCGATGGAAATCGATTGGGGGAGGCCTATTTTCAGCCATAGATGGTTATAGGCTAAAAGCGATGATGATCTACCACATCTAGAACTTTCCATGGATTTTTTAAACTTCGTTATGTTTTTTAAAACTATATATTAAAATTATGATGTAGTCCAATGCTTATAGGGTTTGATTTAAAATTAAATTACATGAACTTAATATTTTAAACTTTAAATTATTGAGCTTTCTCCATAGAATAATAACATATCGAAGTTTATGTTGATATTCTGACGTAGGTTAGAAGGGAAAGGTTATTAGTAAAGAGCGCATGTTCCTATTTGATAAATCGATAGTGCACAACCTTCTAATACGTTCATGATCCCTTTTACACTTACAGGTATATTGTCTACTTTAAGTTCTAAAATTATTCTAAGTGACTTAATTGTCGAATACGAACCCCATGTAAGATCAAAAATTTTAAAAACACCTGGCTAGCCATCATATTGCAAATCTGTTGTGATAACATTGCTATTACAATGGTCAATATGAGCAGAGGAGTATTGCGATAGATCTCAATGTCAATACTACGAGAAATTTGGCTTAGAAGGCTTTAAGTTTTATAAACTATAGTTTTCACCGATTATTGTGTACGTGTACTGTATGTACTTAAAAAAATATGTTTTCAATTTATAAATTGCAGAATATATTTTTATTGAAATGAATTGCGAGTCGTGAAGTCCAGCATTGGATCATTATCGGCTGAAGTTGATGCTGATGAAGTATATGATTGTATGATGATTGTACATAGTGTATAGGGAGATGAAAGAAAAACATTTGTTTAATGATAATTTTATATATTCATCATTAAATTACATCGATTACAAGTATAATATTTTAAAATCTCTAGTGTTATTAATAAGCCGCAATGCACGACAACTTTAAGACTAATAATAAATATTGTCATATTTGTTTTATTAAAAAAACGAAAGAAAATAATATCACAAACAATAGTTGAGTATATAGGCTAAAAATGAGGATTTTTTATAAATTGTTCAATAAAGATTGCATTAAGCTTGAGTGCACACCGTAGCATCTGCAGCGATAAGTTAAAAACTATTTAAAAACAGTTCATATTTTTATTGTTATCCGATCAAAAATATTTAAATTAAAAAGTATTTTAAACAGAGAAAGGTTAAAAGTAAAATTTAACCGCGACAGTGTAGAAACAAGTGGCCAAGGGTGCACGCGGCTTTAGTGACAACAATCGCATGTTAATTAACTACACATCGTATTATCACCTAAAAGCAATAAAAATATTTATGGAGCATTATGTTAGTTGTCTTAGTGCTAAAACTAAAAAAAAATACATTGAATAATTATTTGGTTTATCGAAACTTGGTATATATTCGTTAAAATCGAAATAAGTTAATTTATCTATAGGTTCATTGATTTATTATTTGATAATTCATTTAAAATATAAAATTTTAAAATATCGATATTCAATAAAGTAAAATAAATAATAACACATCTGTACTGTATAATATGACTTCGATATAAAATACTGAAAATTTATTTAAAATAGTACAGAAATATTTTTTTTTGAATTTTGTTTTTTCTCATTCTAAAAGCTATATTGCGGACTTGGCGTACAATTTTATATTATTCAAAGAGCGCGGCAGTTCATCAAATGGTAGGTATGGGCAGAGGTATGCCCATACTTAGAATGATATACACTGCACCGCATTATACTCGCCGCCATTAGACATCTGATGTCGTCTTCTTACATCAGTAATTTCTAAATTACTCAATGATATGAGCCCGTAAATTACAAAAATACATCAACAGCACATTGAGAGAGTGTTTGTAATTTAATTATTTATATCTATATAATAACATTTTGTGAATTGACAGTATAATTAAGGTATATATGTGATACAACGTCCACGTTGTGATAGTTCTGGCCGTAAGTTACGGTAATTGTTTACTGTCAGGCCATATGGCCTCCTAATACCTGAGTGGTATAAGAAAAAAGTGTTTGCAAAATAATTGTACATATATTCGGATTCTACTGAAGCGAAGGCAAATAATTATTTTACTTGTTAGAAGCTTGAAAATTATTAGTTGCTCATCGCAAGTTTATGTTAGTACAAATGAATGTACGATGCTTAGTTGCGCTTGCGTCGCTGCTGTTGGGAAGTTCGAAACGCTTGCGCGGGCGCACGGATCCGGCGGCGGGCCTGGCATCAGTAGTCCTGACGCTGCAGAGCTACCGACACCTTGTACAGGCTCTCCATCATAAATGATAGGTATTGTGACAGCTCGTTCACCGGACGCGTGATGGCGACCATTTCTAAATTAAATTAAAATATATGTTGAGTGTACAATAAAATTAATTTCGGAAAAGTCTTCAACTTAAATTAAATATCGTATACATATTTACACAAGACCTGAATTTCGTTTGATGTTAAGTGAAAACGAGGCCAAAGAGCTCAAAACACGTAAGCTCTCATATGTTGAACGTCGGACACAGGCATACGTGTTAGAATAAAATCTGTTACCAACCATTACCACGCCACCTGAGGACCCGGAATCGAACCAGAGACTTAGAGTATAATTGTACTATATAATATGGTAATCTATTGCTCTAAATCATTTGTATGATCAGATAGACACCCAGTGCTGGAAATAGGCCTTTCCAAAGATATCTACACCGATTGGCTTTGAGGTTTAAGTTTTCCAGCCTTCTTCCAGATAATCACTTTACCTGATGTACCTGTATGCGTCGCTATTTAAGAATCTTACTGCCTCGAAGGTCGCCAGTCGACAGGCCTAGCCTATAGCTACTTAAGGCTAACAATCTTTTGGTCTGTGTAGGTGACATTAGTTCTTCTACAGATCTCCTCATTTCTGGTTGGATCGCGCAGAGACACTCCATGTATTACACCGATTTGTATTTTTCAGTGACTGGACAGTTTTAATACAGGCCTATTAAGGCTTCGTTTGTAACGTTCGTATGTAAAATGAGATTCACGATTACCGGGATGGGTCTGAGCAAGTCCTTTGCAGTAGACGTGCAACAAACTAGTTATGTCGTCCTCAGGCAGCTCGCCGCGCTCCAATATGCGCTCAGCGTTACGCTCGCGGACGAGCGCCAATGCTGCGGCCCACCTGTAGGTAAAACATTTTAATTGTACACTGGCATTCGGAGAAAAGACCACCACAATTAAGAAGAGCAAAGGTATAGTTGTAATAGGTGTTTCATTACTTCTGGCGCTGCATTAGATGAGTAAGTCTCGCATCATCGTGTGGTGCGGGAGAGGCATCCCCCTGCTCGTTCCACGAATCCCCGATGCTGGCTGCGAGCGCGTTCCGGACAGCGCACACTGCACCGCTCATCTCAACGCCCTAGAATCAAATAATAAAATATATACACTCTATTAACAGAGAGTTACGAGGAGTACGTTCTCGGCTATACTTTCACTTTGTTTGTACTTTTGTGTCTAAGTTACTCTACTTTAAAAATATTTATTAAAACTTTACAAGTAAAAAGCATCTCATTTATTTTTGTGATACGCTTCCAGGTTTTTTTTCCATGTCTTAAATATTTACATATGCAAGAAAAATAAAGAAAAAATTAAACTATTAGAAATAAGAAAAGCAAAAAGGAAAACAAAAATTATTATACTTATAGCATTTAAATATACATATCATTGGTAAAAATTTACATTGTTGATTTATACAGTATCGGAATATAGTAATAGATTAAAATATAAATGTAAAATGAAAATAATGATTAACTAACACTCGATTTTATTAAAGTATATAATTAAAAACGATGATGCTTATTTGTAAAAAATCTAACAGCTCACCCTGTTGTCGAGTGCGGCGTGATAGACGGCGACTACCATTTTGTTGTTGGTCTCAAGTAGAAGTAGGAGCTGGAAAATAAGCCTGTAGAGACTGCGGGCAGTCTCCTCGCTGCTCCGCGACAGCTCCAGCATCTTTAATAGAACATTCATATAAAATTAATATATATAGCTTTATGGAACTTAAATAATTGTAATGTATCAAACGAGAGAATTCGTAGTAGTTGTAGTCGCTAATTTTCCTGCTTAGAATTTGTATAAAATGTATATTGACTGTTAAAAATTTACTGTTTGTTGCAAAAATACAATAAGAATGCTGTGTGACCAGATTGTAGCTTTCTTGTATTTTTAGTGATGAAAATAAGATTTATAGTTTTTCAAAGTTACATGTACGCCACAAACTTTTTTTGTAATAAATATAAGAAAAAAAAACAAATCCCGTGTGGCGCTAGTTAAGAAAATAAACACCTCAACACATTTCTAGCTACTTTAAACCAAAAGGCATTAAATAACGTTACTTCATTGATTTCATTAGTTATAACACCCTTCAAATCGGAGCTATAGTAATGTTTGTTTTGTATTATTTTGAAGTAGAAGTGAGCGCTGTAGGTAATCTAACTAAGCTGTTTCTTGCAATAAATACCCAGAACCAGTTAGAATTAATCCTGTTTTTTATTAACGTACCGTTAACTGTGAAAAATAAAGAATGTTTTTGCAACGACCTATATACAGTGAATATTATTAAATAAGTTTGATATGTAAGATTGTATGAGACCTCTAGCGCATGCTCGCGGCGATCGAAGTAAGTCTCGAGATGCTCGTTGATTTCGAGCGCAGCGAAGCGAACAGCGTCGCGCACTCGCGCACAATCAGCTGCTGCAGCACCAGCCCACAGCAGTGGCGGCTCCTCCCCAGCTAGACGCTCCACAACAGCGGCGAGCTCGCCCGAACCAACGCCTGCAAGCGCACCTTCCCCGCACACAGCTACCGTCTTCGACGTCACTTCCTATGAAATATTTTAATTTATTTATAACAGAGTAATCATCATCAACAACAGCCTGCGACAGTCCACCGCCGGATAAACCTTTCCCAAGGAACTTTTACAAAGGAAGAATGGACTAATACATGACTTTAATTTCGTGTGTGTTGACAATGACGTCGTCGATGGTAAAGCGTCTTCGCCTAGAATAGTCTAGCTCCCGTATGTTGGCAGTCAGAATACATCAATGCTGTTAAGGCGACTGATTTACAACACGTCGGCGGTACTTAACCAGCCGGATACTAAAAAAATCCTTTATAAAATACTACTAAAGAATACACGTACGATTAACTAATACTTTACAGATGCATGTATGTATAAGAGAATGGACAATTTAGTTTGATTTTTTCAATAATTGTTTCCCCGTAACACGATAGGGAGTTCTATTTCTTTTATTATTACTTTCCTTTTCTAGCTTCGCTGCTTTTATGCAATGCATCTTTTTCGTTCACAGTGTCTACTCTCATTCCTTTGATGAAATATTTACGGGGAATAGTTGTGCGATGTAAGGAGCGACTAATGTACCTTGAGCACGGTGTGTAGCCGGTGTACGAGCGTGAGCGGCGGTAAATGAGCAGCGTGACGCAGCAGAGCAGCGACAGAGCAGCGCCAGGCGTCGCGCAGCGCAGCGCTCGAAGCGCTCGCAGCACCCGCACCGCTGGCAGCACTTGGCACAGGAGTCACATCTCCACGTTCCGCTGCAATAGCACATGTAGAATAACCAATATTATACTAAAAAAAAAACCGACAAAAAGTATTGAAACTTTGTTCAATGTCTACTATCTTTGAACCATGGATGATAGAAAACTTTCTGGTAGTAGTACGTCATTTAAGTAGTGCATTTGTTTATCTTTGGCTATTCACAAAATAGTAGCTAAACGGAGAATTTCCTACAATTTAGCAGACGAAATGAAATTAATAAAGAGTTACACAAATATAAATGAATATTCCTAAAAAATTACAAGTTTAGATTCCATGCAAGTCACGATTTTACGTAGGATGATTAAAAGGAGCATATGTGTAATATATTATTTACTGTGTATGGTATGGCGTTAATTTCTGGTCATACAGGAAAATAGTAAGACTGGAGTTAAAAATTAACTCACCATCCGGCTCACCGCTTGAGGCGCTGGAAAATGAATGACCCCGGGGACGAAGCGCTAACTCGTGCCCGCCGCTCGTGTCCGCGTCACCGCGGGCACCGCTCGTCTCGTCCCATCCGCCGTCCTCATCCGATGAGTCGTCGTGCCCCAGCTTTGTAACGACATATTCCAATTAAGTATTAAAAAAGTGTTACCCTATATATTTATGAGTATAAACGCATGAAGGTGAATTTTAGTTGTCTATGTAGCGTGGCGTTACCTGCCTGTTTACAATACTAAAATCTTTGGCTTGATTTCGAGGACAATTAAATTTTGGAAATTGATGTTCGGGTATTTCTTTTTTTTAAAACATAAAACTTACACGAGATTAAATTAAAAATTCACGTAAATTTTAGATACTGGTGACTAACTGACCAGCTTGTGATGATGATGCCGGGAGCGTTGCGGAGGAGGGCTGCGCTCGGCACCACCCGCCTCTGTGCGCTCCTCACTCGGTAGATGCCTTCGCACACCCCAGTTAAAGTTGTCCGAGCTCTCGCCCTGTTACATACATAATTAAGTTCTCAATTTTTATCACTATCATATAGTAAAACATATTTAAAGTAGATAAGTAATCAATGCAGCAAAAAAGTAGCCTTGTTGGGTCGTTACTAAAGTCTAATAAAAGTAAAGGAGTTTAGAATCTACTTTGTAAATATAATATTATTTACTAACAAATTGTCATTAATTCCTTAATTTATTATTTTTATTTATTAAAAATCTTCATTTCTTCACTACTCTAGAAGTATTATCAACTTAGATATTCGATTGAGTGAGTCCTTCGCAATTATCCGTAACTATATATAAATGTAAAATTTTTATTATTACAATAATACAGAATATTGATAATTTCTAAACAATAGAATACGTAAATTAATGTTCATGGTTGTTGTAAAAGAAATTCCAAACTTTTCATTTTATTTTATCTTTAAGTGCTTACCTCGATGCTTTCGCTTTCGTATTCAAGAAAATCGAAGTCTTTGAAGACGCCGAAATGATCAGTGGGCGGGGCGCCACCCGAGGGCTCGTTGCCGGGTGTTCCGGAAACTTCCTCCAGTGACGACGTCATGGAGGATTCCCGCTCTAGGAGCTCCGAACTCTGACTGAATATTACCTGACAATTCCACGAAAGCTATTCAATGTCTAGACACATGCGTAAAAAATATGTTAAATCTAAAACAATAAGCAGGTTTAAATGCACATCTAAATAACTTAATGCGATCAAAGAACATGTTTTGGAAGTAACAATCGAATGCATCACTTGAATTTTTCAGGTTTAACCTATAATTATACTAACACTTGCTAAATAAGTAATTTTTGAGAGAAGTAGGTAAAAACTCCTCCGTACTAGGGTGAAACAGCTATTTCTACATAATTTCAGTGTTTACTTATCAATTTTTATTTCAAATATGTACTATGTACGTAGATAAATAATAACCTATGAACATTTAAAACTGCATCGGTAAGCAATGGGATGCAAACAATCCATCTAACTACAACCTATTTAGTAGAGATAACGTCACGTAAGTCGCATATAAATTAATAGTTTTTACCTTTGCTCAGTGCCTTAAAAGGAGTGCAATGTGTGTTGGTAGGAGTTTAATTTTCAAGAGTGCGATGTCGTGTACTAGGAACGGTACGCAACTGCGTATACGCACGGACAAAGTCAAAGTTACAAATAACGTTTTCTGTTTTTGTCTAATGAAGTTACTAGAAAGTTTTAACAGTTAGCTTGTAGTAAAAAAAAAGCGCTATATGCAACAAAATGTGGAATTGTTAAAAAAAAATTCAAAATGCACATATCTTTGGGGTTCACGTATCAAGCCATAAATCTCCAAATCAGACGTCAACATGTACACTAAGTAACACTGAAAGGGACCATGAGTAGCTGGGAAGCGGTAAAAATAAAACGCTCCATGATATTTCACTGTGACAAATGCAATGTGTTCTGAGACATTACTCGTGATGATCAAGTAGAAAAAAGTGACAGTTTGACATATGTGACCTGGGTCCCAAAAATTATAGTATATACCGAGCACTCTTGTAGCGTAGTGTTCGTGTGTGCGTAAAGCGATGCGACATAATTATACAGTATGTTGCGAGTTACCTTAGAACATAAAGTGGTTATTAAATCGTCCTATACGCAGCGATGAATAGAAATTTTACTTAAATTATTCACCGATATGTGTACATTGTATGTATACACACACAAACACACATGTAATAATCTATGACACACACATGCTTTTTACATGTATTATTTGAAATTTTAAAGTTTCATTACTATAAACATGGATATATAGGCAATTTACTTACAGAGGGACTCTTTGGAAGTCCCACTCTCTGACCACAAGTGGTCAGGAGATTAACGAGACACTCTCGAACTCGACTCTGAAAATATGTTTCAAAACACTTTATAAAGACATTAAATAATTTGTAAATGATTATAAATATTTAAGCAGAAATGTACTACGCAACCAATTATTGCGATGACGTTGTAAATAGACTGAGTAATGCACCTGCGACATCCAAGGGCGTTTCCAACCCGAGGCTAGGGCATCTGCAGGCGAAAGGGAGAGGGAACGTCGGGGAGAAGCAGCGCTCTGCGGCTGTGTTGCGGCCCCGCTGCCGCCGCGCTCTGCGTTCTCCGGGCCCACAACTGTGGATGCTGAACCCGATGTAGATGATCCTGCACAAAGCGAACACATTAAACAAGTCGGTTAAGGCGCAAAACTCTTTATTCATATACTCATTATATATATATATATATATATATATATACAGAGCTCCAAACAAAGAAGTTTTCAGGAGACTGGTGAAAAGGAATTATTTGTAATCACAAGATTAAGTTGTCTTATCTATTTTTTTAAGATTTATGCATTTTT
>DWLS01005624.1:0-12490 GCA_018246255.1 Pachliopta kotzebuea | reverse complement strand
ACTCTCCGCTGGCTTGCACGACCCCACACAAGTCTGGAGGGTGGCTTTGGTGAGCCGAGCCACCCTCGCAACGTGCCGGCGGCCCGGTGTTCGGGCCTTCCGCTGGGGCCGGGTAGTGCATGCGAAAGCGACCCTACCTTGCCCCAACAACGCGGTGGCGGGCTCACGGGGAGTTTTTAGTGGGTGCGAGTCCCACACAGTCCCTTCCGCCACCCCCGTGGCGGGAGGGCAGTGCGCAGGCATTTTCCCCCCCACAAAAAAAAAAAAAGGCAATATAAAATATCAGTTCTCACACCTGTTCCGGACATGAGTCCGTCTCTAAAGAGGAGGTACTCCATGGCGGTGGCCCAGTTGAGCGGTGCGGTGTTGTTGTCCCGCATCGTGAAGCTGAGGAAGTGGGTGACGTGGTTTTGCAGATTGCGGCCCACTCCGGGCAATCGGTGAACCAGCGGCACGCCCGCCCTCGCCAGCACCTCCTGGTCACCAACCCCGCTGTTTTGTAACAGCTGAGGAGACGCGACTGCGCCAGCACTGTTGATATAAATTTTATTAAGGCAACGTTAGCATCTTAAGAGGTTAAAGGGGTCCCAAACAACTCACAGAACCCAAGCCAACCTTATCTGTCTTGAAACCTACTAATCAACAAAGGCTCTGACTTCCCACCAACCCGCATTAGGCCAGCTCAAATCTCCCTATATTGGGCCTGTATCCAGCAGTGGGCGTAAATCAGTTGATGATGAAGTGTCTTATAGGAAATTCGGCAATTTGTTATTTCATCTACATGTAGTATATTTCGCAATTCTTAACAATACTAGTGTCGGTACTTTGTGAGTCAAGCTTGGTGACTGTATAGTCCAGGGATCGGCAATCAGCGGCTTTTTGGATGTGAAGTTACATTTTAGTTGTATACGCAATTATTATGTAATATATATATAAAATCGTTCTGAATCCATTAACGAGCTTTTAACAGTATTTCTATCTCTCAGCCTGTATTCGTTTTTCACCTTACCTTTCCTCCGTGACACGACTCCTCGCTGTCTTCAGTCCATCGAAAGCACAGATAAAGACTCAAGAAGAAATTAAAGGCTTTTTAAAAACTTTGAAATTTTTTAAAGTGTAATTGTTGTCTGTTCTGATTCAAAAGGTTACCTATCTATCAGTCAGAAATAAAGTTCATATTAGTTCTTGATACGAATATGATCTATTCCTGAATGCATCATCAATGTTAACTCAAACTTCATAATTTACTTTCCGGATCCGATCAATTGATAGACGTTCACTGCTGGATATAGGCTTTTCCAAATTATGGGATAAGAGGCTACAACATGAAATTCTTCAAGAAGGGCGTGAAGAGGTTTTTGATAGTGATACCTCTGGTGATACTGGCGGTCATAGGCTGCGGTCACCACCACCCTGACCCGTACTGGTTGGTGAGTAAACGTCTTCTTATTAAGACTCAACCATTCTGAAGATTCATACCTTAAAACAATTTCATTATTTGCATATATGGTTTGTGTTTCGCCGAAGCTGTTTCTCAGTTCAACAGCGTACGCCCTGCGCGTTGTCTGGTTGATGAGGACTCTGGAGACGGTCGCGTTCAGCATCACGTGGAGGTTGGGGCGGCGCGTGGCCGGCCTCAGGAAGGCGCGCGCCGCGCTCAGCCGCGACCCGTTTCTGTTCGTGGTCTGGGCGATCGCGAAGCCGGCGTGCTGCCGCCCGTTCAGGTCCCTCGCCTTGTACCCTGGACAATGAGGAACCAAGGACTTGAACAACTCGCCGGCGTCAGTGTTCCCGTACAAATACAATGTGGGCATCTCCAAATCAAGAGTGAATGGGCATTTGCTAGGTTAATGCGCTTTACCATAGACCACATCATCACTTAACACCAAGTGGGATCATGACCACGATCCACATTAACCTTTGCTTCATAAAAAAAGCATGTCTTTATACGATTAAATACCATTATCTCTAGTACCATTGGTGGTAGGTTTCCGTTACTACAGACCGTCTAGGTAGGTACCACCGCAGCTCCTATTTCTACCCCCAAATAGTAATGCAAACCTTACTGTGTTGTAGTTTGAAGGTTGCTGTATGCTAGACAAATTACTGGAGTAACGATACTTAACACATGTCTCAAGACGAGCTCAATGTGGTGCTGTATATACCTTCTTAACCAGCGGCATGTTATGGGTAAGCGTATCACTTACCATTAGGTGAAAGCCTTGCTTGTTGTTGTATGAGAGCTTACACTTACTTTATTGTAATATATAAAAATTTATTTGTGAAAGGCAGAAGAGATTAGTTGCGATAAGTGTAGTAGAAGTCTTATTAGAAACCTACTGCGAGCTAACTTGATATCATCAAGAATTCTTTGGTACCTAATTCTTCACCAGCTTTAACGAGACTGTAACTTAAAGGCGGGTGGTAGGGGAATTTTGAAACGGTGAGCGGCCCCCCCGCGGCGTGGTAGCCTTCGTCCATCTCCTCAAGCTGCTGGTTGTCCTCGGACTTTAGGAAGTAGGGCAGCACGTCGTCATACGACCAACCCTCGATACCGCTGGCAGCCCAGTTGTCGTAGTCCTTGCGGGAGCCGCGGATGTACATCATGCCGTTCATAGCTGACGTTCCGCCCAGTACCTGCACAGGAAAAA
The DNA here is from genome assembly GCA_018246255.1 of Pachliopta kotzebuea. NCBI lineage: Eukaryota > Metazoa > Arthropoda > Insecta > Lepidoptera > Papilionidae > Pachliopta > Pachliopta kotzebuea. The sequence goes on along the minus strand of DWLS01005624.1, from coordinate 9,839 downwards.
GTGACATATACATAAATAATGCTTATCATTTTTAAAAAATCCCAAACTTTCATCATCAGCCGATAGATATCCACTACTAGACACAGGTCTCCCCTGGACTTGAGCTTTCTCCACTCTGGCCCAATACGGGTTGGTGAGAGCTTCGTTTCTTGATTAGCAGGTGATGTTGTCTTGGATCCCGTATTATGTTGTGAGACCCATTACACCCCAACTTTCATTATATTATAAACAAAAATTGGAGTTTGGGTTTCAAACAATCTGACAGTTTTTTTTTAGGCGTTGACCTGATGATAAGTGATGCTCTTGCCTATAACATAGCTTTGGTTATTATGGTATACACAACATCACATTGCGCTCATAGCCTTAAGTGTTCAGCCTTGTTACCACAGCACCTTTTAAACTACAACACAGTAATGTTCGCACTATTTGGAAGTGGAAATATGAGCTGCGGCGGTATCAAGGGGATTTGCCACCAGTAAATAGTTGTCTTTGTCTGTATTACCTTCCCCCTGGGCCAGTAGCACCGTCGCTCCTTCTCCCCGAGGCAGGCGGCTGGCTCCGGCTCCGTGTGGTATCCCCAGTCGATGCTGGACCCGATGAAGTTGAGGAACATGGACGGCACTTGGGCACCGGTCGGTTCGTCGAAGCCTGCATTTTTATATATAACATGTTTATATATTGACGTCCATAGATGGACTTAAGCCTCGCCCAATAGTGGGATATAATTTTAGTAGTAATAATTATAAAGCATTGTTTTTGTTTAGAGATACTATATAATTTATTTTAAATGTTCATATCAATAAAGTTATTGTCTTCTGTCATATCAGCGCTTCTGCAGGAGCTTGTTTTGACTGAACTGGACTTTGTTCAGCTGCCTATTGTTATTGTTTTATTTTCCTTTTACTATTATTTTTAATGTTCAATGTCTTTTAAGTGTTATTTCTGTATATTTTCAGGCAGTCTGAATAAAAGATTTTTCTCTTTTTTCTTCTTTCTTTGTGTATTACTAAACTATACAAATATTGTCACTGACATAATCATCGACTGGTTTTTCTTTCTTTCTATTATTCGCTGATATAATTAAAACTATATATATTTTATTTTCAGTACATTATGTATTAACCTCATTATCATCATTTCAACGGGTGGACGTCCACAGGTCTTCTGTAAAGTATTACAAAAAATACGCTCGTTTGTTGTTTGGATATAATAGCTCCCAACGACTCTTAACATAAAGATTCATATTTCTTATGAACTTAATTACAACGTATCCCTTAATAACTTAAATATAATGTATTTAAAAAGAACTACAATATTTTTCTTTAAACATTTATAACTTTAGGTTACTTTAGATAAACCGCTAACTTTTGCAGACCGTCAAGACGAGAATAGTATCCTCGGCTATATGCTTAGGTGTGATAAGTACAAACTGCTTCAACTCATTTTTATGAGTAAAGTGGGAGGTAAGAACAGAGTTGTTAATAGGAAATAATTATGAATTATAACTACCTATCATTAAGGAGTGGACTTCAATTGCGAGTGTTTCCTCTGGCAAAACCCAGGGTACAATATCGTCAACTGACCACCAACCGCGGAGGGGCACGTTAAAAAGATATAAGGGTAAGTACAATGAGAAAGTTAGTCATTATAAAATTACAGCTCACCTGCTTCCAGAAGCAGCACCCGCCACTCAGGCACTTCCGACAGCCTGGCCGCCACCACCGAGCCAGCGGAGCCTCCCCCCACCACTATGAAGTCATACACAGAGTCCATGTGCCGGCGGTACTGGAATATAATCAACATTAAATTCCTTATATAATTCCGTAAAACCGGTAAGGTTCTCCACCAACTCGCATTGGGCCAGTGTGGTGGGAGATGGCTTAAATCCCCCACTATTGAAGGAAGCCTACGTCCAGTTGTGAACGTCTATCGGCTGATGATGAAAAACGGGTATTCTGGTGTTGTATCTTACCAAAGATAAATGAGCAACAGTAATCAGGCATTACTGTATTTGGATACAGTGGATGTAAGGGGTCCCATACAACAACACACGGAACCCAAGCCAGCCTCACTTGCTCGCGGTTCACCCTGGTAATCAACGAACGTGGTTCTGGCTACCGAATATCCCGCATTGGACCAGAGTGGTCGGAGATGGCCCCAATTCTTTCCTTATTTGGGGAGGCTTATACCCAGTAGTGGATGTCTATCGGCTGATGATGAATACTATATGTTAGTATGCGAGAGGAAGTTGGTATTGTCATTACTGTAGTAAAGAATCTTGGAATCATTTACTTGGAGTCAACGAGTTCAGGCACAATTTACCACGCTGCAATCTTTAAAGGAGAAATATGCTGTAAAGACAAAAGATATGGATACTTTGATTATTGTTTAACTAATTTTTGTTTAATTTGGAACCTCTTTTTTAATTTTTGAGGCTTTCAACTTGTTTGTTTGTTACCCCAGTCCCATCATACCCTAAACCATTTGTCACAATTAAAAGCTGATATTGAAATTAAAAGATATTTAGTTCATAAAATAGTACCACTGTACCATTAAATATCTGTTTCAAAATTACTGCTGCTGTCTAATTAATTATAATAGAGAAACATATACTTAAAGGTATATTAATGTACATGTATATTCTATATTTGTATGTATATTCGGTGCAAAACTTCTTATAACCATGTGCAGTTGACTCGTGTCTGAAAGAGATCTCTGCGTAAAAAGACGGCTATTATCATACACTTATTGGTCTTCCAACTAAATTTTTATATCATTATATCAGTGTGCAGTAAATGTATAAAAAATTATCAATTTCGTAACAGTAAAACTGAAAAGGTTGTTACTGTATCAGCTAATTTGCTCGTATCTCATGTGAACGATCAATATCCAGCCTCTAAGTTTCTCACTATTCATACGTTATCTTTATATTTATTTATAACACTTATTTATTAATAAATCATTTCCCTCGTGAGAGAAACTATTCAAGTGTTTCTGTAATTCATTTCAAAATATTAATTAGCTACATATTTTATAGATTATTAGACCTTATCTAATATATGGTCAGGCTAGACTATATAGGATGGATGGATGTAAGTCCGTAGTCTGCTTTTGTGAAACTGTTATCGTATAAAAGGAGACTGATGGGCGAGATCAGGGGGAAGGATCTCCCTCGAAGACAAAGACGACTGTCTCGGCACACTACCGAATGTTGTTCCCCTACCTTAAGGAAGCCTTTGAGGGTTCTCATTGCTCTCTGAACGACTCCGAGGAGGACGAAGGCTGGACGTGGTCTCCGGCCATTGTGTTAGTATATACGCTGCTAGTTACACATAATCGTTGCAGTCGAAGTCGTGATAGCCTAGTGGTTTGAACACCGTTCTACTACCCCGAAGGTACCGTGATCGAATCCGGCCTGCACCAATGAACTTTCAATTTACGTACAGGTATAACCCCAACTGATATCACTTACTTTAAGCCACTTATCAAATCGCGTAGCTGTAATAGAGATCGCCTCCGGCTAAAGAGACCTAAGTTTTCATAATTACTTCAAGTTGTTTAATTAGAAGATTTGAAAAATTACTTAATTCATTCGATGTAAATCATCACGATTCACATTTACCTCGCTATCCTTTTTCTTGTTTAGGTATTAATTTACACTCGTATACTATGTAACAGTAATACTAAATTTATGTTTACATTTACTGTATTTAACAACTTTAATTGTTGTTTATATTGCATGTTGTAAATATTAAAGGTATATACAAGTATATTATACATAGCAATCAGCTAAACTTTTGCAAATTAAATATTACTTGGCAATGTAATAGAATGAACTAAGTCGTTTATTTAATTAACATAAGTTAGTGGGCAAGTAATGAAATAATCCTTTATTAACATGACCTAAAAAAAACTTACGAATGGACTATAAAAAAAATAAACTTCGTATCACAATCAATAAAATGCTATAGTTTGTGATGGCTGCGTAGTAAAATGTTAAAGTAACTTTTCTGATTATAGAGAAAAACAAATAATAGTCCTAAAATATAAAAAGTAAATTCTAGGAGAAAGTAAAAAAAACCCAAAAAAACTGGGAGAAGGATACATAAATAAGGAATAAACAAAATGTAAGAGAACAAATATCATATGCAATTAGGAGACAAAGACAAATGTAGTGAGAAATACAGGAGATGAAAGACATTATAAGTAAGATGTATAATAATTGCATTATGAGCAATAAGACCGCCCATTGTACATTTTTATTCAATAAGGTGTATATATTTTTCTTGTAACCTGGTGTACAATAAAGGGTTTTTATTATTATTATTATTATAATAAGGTATTACAGTAAAAATGCAGCGAATTTAGTATAAGAGGAATAAGAACAATATATAAACGATAAAAGAGTGGAAGATAATATGAAAAACGAAAGCGAGATGGTAGGAAAAGATAAAAGGAAGCATAGAAAAGAGCAGAAAGAATAACAGAAAATTAAGACTCGTACCCATATCACGAAGAGGAACGCTTAGAAAAAAAGTGATTTTTATAAATTCCGATTATCTGAAGATATACCTCAGTTCTACCGCAAGGATCCTCCAGGTCGCACTGGCTCCTCAGGAACACTTCGAGCAGGCCCATGAACAGCATGAAGGCACCGCCGCCGCAAGTCGCCGCTAGAGTGGGCCCCGGCTGCGACATCGGGCAGTCGCAGGTTATTGCCATCTGTATTAAGATATATCAAAATTATTTCTTTATACTATAAACTTAATAAGTATATGATAACTTAATTTCAAAATTGACATTTTCATTTGGTATCATACTTACTTAATATTCAACTGTGTAAAGGGTTCCAATCAACAACTCACGAGACTTAAGCTAATCTCAGCTGCTCGTGGTGCTGCTAATCAACAAACCAGGCTCTGGTTTTTTACCAACACACATTCGGCCAGCGGGGTGGTAGAAAGCCCAAATCCCCTCTACTATTAGGGGTGGCTTGTAAAGAAGTGGATGACTATCGACTGATGAAGTAAAGTGAATATTTAACTTTGGCCTAATTAGTAAACTTGATATTATTTTTACACCTTTCGTAAATGAATTAAATCGACGCATAAAAGTTCGATGTAAGTCAAGTGATGCAACTTCTAATGTGTAAACTAGCTCAATTGGTCATTGACTAATTTGGCCGGAGGCAAAAACAACAAAATTTATAAATGTTGTCCCATCTCAACAACAAATATTGCGATATAGCAGTAGTTGACCCCTCCGGTATTAAAGTTTCATTATAATTGTTATAATTAGATATGATAGATTTACAATGACTTTTAAGGTCTACTTAAAATACTTGAAATTCACACAGTAAAGATTTATTATCATCATCATTTCCTCGGATGGACGTCCACTATAAAGTATTTCGCAAAATACGGTCTTGTGCTGTTTAGGTCAAATATTTATCATTAATAAAGATTTTAGTCATCTGTATTGCGATTAAGATTCATCATTAAGTTATTGATTCTTGATTGATCATGGATTCGGCGAAATCTGTAAAATGGGCATAGTTCTTAAAACTGCTTTTACTTATGTGAGATTTGTAGTTAAGAAAATAGTTAGCACTGTAATATGAATCTATATGATCAACTTTAGGAGGGCCATAAAATCTTTTATCTTAAACAGTGTTTCATAAACTAATACAAATAGTAAGTATTCTATTAATAAAATGCCTGTTTTAGAAGTCAACAGTAAATATATAGACTTGATAAATATTTAATTTATGGGTATTTTCAAAATGACAAAAGTCTTCCAACTTCAAAGTAGCAATCATACTAGAATGTATCTCCTGATTGCATGTTAGTGCGAGAACTTTAAGTTAACAACTTATGTGATTAGACCCCACAGTTAGCCAAGCAACATACACTTGTATTGCGCAAGTACATTATTAGGTTAACCTTTATGTTAAACTTGTAATGATAACATCGTCAATCCCAAGGACGGTTAGTTTTTATTCACTTTCACCTGCTTCGGGTTTTTGCATACGTGGAAGATTAAAACTAACTGCGGCTCTATTTGGTTGAGTAACTAATAATTTATCATTAAAAATTTACCAAAGGGTAAAGGTAGTATTTGACAAAGTACACTCTTGTGCTGTTTGGGCCTAGTGACTCCTGGCGATGGTTCTCTTGTCATCTGTCCACCTAGTGGAAAGACTGCTAAGCTACGCTTTCCAGTTGCTTTGTAGAATGAATTACAAGAGACTTATGTCCAGCAATGGACTTCCATCTTTTTTATACAACTAAAGTGGTAAAGAGGCATGCGACCTGCCTGATGGTAACCGGTTATCATACCTTATAAATGCCTGCAGTACCAGAGGCATCACTGGCACGTTGTCGATCTAGGAAGAACCTTATCACGCCCTTTTTGAAAGACTCCATTCTGAGGCTCCTTGGGAAAACCTCGCCAGGGAGTTCATTCCATAACTCAATAGTTCGTGGAACAAAATTTCTTTGAAATCGGACTGTATGTGACCATTGCGGTTCTAGAGTATGAGGATAAATTTCCTGCTGATGGCGACAAAGTTCTTCAGAACATATTCCATTATAAAATATAAGAAATGATGATTATGAAAGGCAGTAATACGGCATGTATCAGAACGAATTAATAATAAACTAATCATTGCTAAAGTACTGTTTTTCCCACCGTCTCTATACAGCATAGGTTATAAGAAAGCTTTAATGGCATAACTTGATGGTTCTAATTCAGGTTCCATCAAACCCACCTGATTAGCTATTGTCTAATAATGTGAAAGATTGACTATTTTGAATGAGCACTTATTTTCGGCATCATCGTTATTTAACACTATGAAATTCAAGCAGAGTACTCATAGCCGATTAAACAAATCATTTATGGGAGCATATATATATATATCACTGAAAAATTTGACTTTATTTCTAGAAAAAATACTACATTTAAAATATTTAGATAAGCAATAAATATGTTAAAACCTCTTTTTTTGTCGGCGGTAACAAATATCTGTATATAAGATAATTTATAAATAATATCGATTAATTTGAATACGGTAACCTAAGTTTATATTTCGGCTATTAAAGAGGAAGCTTTACTAGTTAATTAGATACCACTGCCTTGAAAGCACGAGATAATTACGATTATCAACAACAATTATAAAACAATAGACAAATTGTTATCTAACTTACATTACAAAAGTTCACACTCATTATATTTTCATTCAAAAATATCATGAGAGAGTGCTTCATTAGCGCGCTCTTTTTATCCCCTCTCCGATTGGTGGAAATTATTTATACAGTTATTTAATTGCACAGATTATAACAAATTAGCACTAACGTCGCTATTATGGCACAGATAATATACGCGTCGCATGTAAAGAATTGTATATTGGGTTAATTATAGACAAAATGATGGATGAGGTCGAGTAATATGTTATTATGAAGTAGTCAAGGTATGGCGCACATTAGGGTCAGTTTGGTGTGGTGTCTAATTGACGCTATGTACTTGAGGAATAATTTGTCACGCACAGATAATATATTGCAACATAACTGTTTCACAGATAGGATATGACAAAGTGTCTAATTTTTTATTTTTTTAATGAATTACTCAATCTTTTTGTATATACGGTAAACTCCGATCAACTGACATTTAAAAAGTTTTTTGAATGCTACTTTGAATAAATTAATTTGACTTAAACTTGTGACTTTGACTTTTGTATCAGTCTCATTATAATCTAGGTTTTGGTTCGAAAATGGCGGTCATTTGACACGGACGAAAATATTCTTTGATAATGTTTTTTACACGATTTACTGTACTACGTGCTATATGTTTGTGTTGTCTATCGTTTTACGAATGGAAAATCGTCGCCAAAGTTCTGGATTCTCTTTCATATTAGCAGAATTTCACTTTTATACCGAACAATTTTCTATCCCCTGTGTCTATTCTCACTATCACTAGACATTGGTGAAATTATTGAGCAGAGCAGTAAAAGCCATAAACGGAATAATAATAATAATAATAATCTAGGTTTTAGAGTTTTATGGATTCAAAGTGACTGTTTTAATTTTTAAAATATTTTTGAGCTTTAAAAGCAACGCATTGAGAATACATTTTACACACAATAAGGTTTTTAACTATAGATATCAGCCGATATAAGTCCACTGCTGGACATAGGCGTTTTTCCAATAGTACGCTGGTCTAAAACGTGTTGATGGGTAGTCAGAATTTCGTTTGATTAGCCGTGAGGTTTTATGTGGGACCTCAGAGAGACCCTTTACACCCTATAGAGCAAGGGTTATAATAAACTTATTTAATTTACTTATAACTACTGCGAAGACTCAATCGGGAGATTAGAATTTTCTAGTACGTGTTATACATATTGAGAGGAGTTTTTTATTTTATTAATTTATCTTTGTTATGCGTTTTATTTTATATTCTTCCTATAAGTTTCTGTCTACTAATATCTTTAACCCATTAAGACTAATTGACTATCAGGCTGGACAGTTGGCTGTACTAATTTTTTAGATGAATCTTAGAACATATGTCAAACTCTTGATAAACAAGCAAAACCTTGCCGTGCTAATACATAACAGATAGAAAGGAACATTCGTTTTTAACTTAAATATCCTTTTTTTTATACAGACAGCTGTCTGTCTACTAGCTCTGTAAAATTGGTGACGCTGAGTTTGAAGCAGTCACAGATTGAAGTTGACGTGGTAGTGGTCTAAGTGATAGTCCTGATATCTCTCTCTCACATATGGTCTATTTATATGAATGTCCCCACTCCTAGTTAACTGATTTCTCATATGAACGTCTCGCCATGGTATAAAGCCATAACTACCGTTATTAAAACTACGGACTGAGCTCACCCTCACCTTTATGGTACAGGATGTATTACTCTATAATATCCTTTTTATGAGTCGATAAAAATACGTCTTGTGCTTGCTTTTTGGTCCAAGGTTTATTTATTGAAATGAGTGACAGGACCATATCCGGGCTTAACAGAAGCCTGTCATATTTAATACGTCAATAGTTGTTATTCATGTAAATAATACTTATTTAGCGTATTGTATAATTACTGTTCAAAATTGGGTTTTCCTACGACCTTAGAGTATACTATTACGTAATGTTTGTGCTTTAAGACACAGTAAAAGTTGAAGCATGTCCTTATTTGTTTCGTTCAACTTCCGCATGAGTCGTTGTTAGTCGTGCTGAATCTAGATTTTTAGACATCTTACTAGATGACTTAAAACACGTTGAAGATAGCCATAAAGTAGTAAATAATTGAGAAAGTCCATAGTTACGCGATCATAGTATGTGTATAAATTGTAACGATTATCATTGGTTATCATACATTAAACTTCAATCATCAATATCATTAAACGATCGCTTTCATTATGTCATTTATACTTATTTAATCATTTCATTGTCTCTTTTACTTGTACTTCCTTTCTGATATCCTTTTTTATTAATTCATCTCTTCCGACTCTTTGCAAAGGCTCCACATAATATCATTGCTGGATCATTAATCTTGCTGCAAATGCTGTATTATTATTATTATTTTATTTCTGATATTGTATATGTTTAATAATGTTTTCTTTCTAACATAACGGATATGTATAATTACATCTAATTAGTCCTTTAGTCACATCTTTATATTGTTAATTCGGCATAACGGCATTGCTGTTTTCCGCTTGTTTTTTTTTTTTTTTTTACATATGTATAGGTTAATGCTTGACCACTATGCCACCTGGTGTTAAGTGAAGATGTGATCGATGATGGTAAAGCGCATTAACCTAGCAAATGCCTATTCACTCTTTTCT
>DWLS01005623.1:0-12491 GCA_018246255.1 Pachliopta kotzebuea | reverse complement strand
ACATAGCTATAAGCACATGTACTAACAATATGGATTTTTGTGTCTGAAATAAATGTTTATTATTATTATTATTATTATTAGATCTATGAAACATGCTACAGTAAGTGATAAGTAAAATTAAGTGGTTCTTACCTATAGTATCCATCTTGTTTCCTCTGGAATGCCTCGGCCATTGTGTGAAAGACTTGAAGTGAACAAACATAAACACCACAATTTATGAGTGTTGATACATATGTGTTGGGTTTTTCTACATAATGTGTCACTGCTTTAGTTGAACCCTCGCACACCATGCAACCATAGTGAATAGATTGCTGGCGAGTAGCTTCTGTGCCCATAATTGTCACCTGGAGATATAAAGAGCCATGATATTAATAAGTAAAGCAAAACTTTTTCATCATCTTCATGTATTTAGTATATTGGCCATTAATGATGAAATGTGCTTCTCATAAAAATTTACATTCTCATGTGTTGACCACCAGGATAAAGCAACAAAATTATGGAGAAAATATATAGATATTTATCAATTTTGAAATTATCAACAAATTGTGAAATATTGTAACATTGAAAGTTTTGCATTTTTTTTAATTCAGTTATAATTACAATATTATTAAAATAATAATATAATTTACATAAAAAAATTCTGGTTGGAAACTATTAATATAAACAAAAACAAAACATACCAGAGCATTAGGTCTTTCCTCATGGAAAGTCCATAGTTCCTTCAATGGAAAATCAGCACACACATCACCATTAAGCAGAAAGAATGCACAGGGGTTTCCAGCTCTAACTTGATCTCTAAAATGATAAAGCCCTCCCCCAGTACCCAGAGCTGTGAATTCTTGTAAATATCTGTGAAATTGTTAATTATCCATTAGATTAATTTTTAATTCCAATTTTGTTATAGTATGCCTAAATCAAGTCACTAATAAGTTATTTAAAAGATTATCCAATGTGAAGAATACCACAGCTAATGAAATTTTTGTGGGAATTAATAACAATAGAACAATTGCTGAAGCTTACCTTATTATCACATGATATTCCTTCTGCATATCATTGACAAATTGTGCCATATGTGTAGAGGTGTAAGAACCAATAATTAATATCTCTTTACATTCTACAAGTTTTGCGCATGCTGCTATATGATGCTGAATAAGAGGAAGGCCTGCTAGTGGAAATAGCGGTTTTGGGGTATCCAAAGATAGAGGACGAAAGCGAGTACCTAAAATTAAAATGATTAAAGTATATAATATCAGATATGGGAAAATAAAAACGTAAAAGTTAAAATGTTTATTACTATTTAGCTTATCAAAAAGGTAAAGTGTATATTATATCAACTGTTTTCTATGCAAATCGTTTATTATATTGAATAATTTATTTGTTTGCTGCATTGTTAACAGTTGATAAGGAACGCCGGTGACGTTGACAATGCAAATACATACCTTTCTGCGGTCCTCCAATTAATATCACAGCTTTTAACATGTTTATATGTTATGTTTAGGTTAAGATAAATATGTATTAATTCCTATAAGGCGATTAAGAATATATTTAAAAACTATTGTTATCAGTAACTTTGAAGGTTCACATTTGTCATACTTTGTGTCAATACGTCAACAGAATTGTTCAAATTCATAACCTAGGAATAAGTCTTTATTCGACCTAGTATTAAAATCAGGTATTTAGTTCCGAGTTCGCGTACCAAGTACCTGAAAATAAACTGCCGATAAGTTTTTTTCGCTTTGTTCAAAAAGGCTTTATTGCTTATGCGATTGTCGCCCTCATTACGGACACAAATGTAATTAATTGTAATTTAATGTAATTTATTCAATTATTTATTACGTAGGTTTAGTTAAAAATTTATTATTACACTATTTTATGGACGCTGTCATTTGTGTATATACATAAGTGTACGCGTTATCATTGTATACCTTTTTACTGTGGTAACAGCATGAAGTGCACGCATACGTAATGAACCCAACAATTTAGTACAGCTCTAAATATTATTTTGTTTTGTACCATCAATTTTGCGCGTTATATTATATATAAGTTTTATTTGATACAAATTGAACAACATTTTCAAGTATTTTTTAAATTTAATGTCTACTTATAGTATTTAAAAAACTTGTACTGGGATTCCTTTGAATACGTATCAAGCCTATCGTAAATATTAATCTGATCAGATCATTACTTACAAATTAAAAAAAATCTATGAATATGTACATACATGTATTTTCCTTTTGACAGAATTAGAATTTCTATTGTAATGATTATTCTTAAATATGAATGTATGAAAATTAGTAGTTTTTCTTACATTTACTAATAATACTAAATTACTAAAAATACTCTTAAACGATTTTATTTACCTTTTAAGTTACTAAAACTGTGACAGCTATTGAAAAAAATAATTACATAGAACAGTATAAATAAATATAATACGGGTGTAAGGGGTCGCACACTACAATTCACGGGATCTTGGTCAACCTCACGTGCTCGTGATGCACCCTTTTAATCAACAAACGAGGCTTCCCACCAATACGCATTGGACTAGCATTGTGGGAGATGGTCGAAATCTCCTCATTATTGGGACAGGCCTATGTAGTTGACATCTATCAGCTGATGAATGATTGCTTAATCCCAATAACAATCTATATAATTGACCTTTTTACAAATTTCGTTATGTACATTCTTAATACAATATTATTACTACGGCCGGTTACTAAAGAATATTATTTTCGAAACATTTTTTAACAAAATTTATTTGGAGTTTTTTGAGAAAAAAAAATGGTTAATGTAAATGGTTTAAATACTAAAAATAGTTTCTGTGTACCTTTCAAATTGATTACTTCATTAAGCAATAGTAAGTTTAAAAGAAACATTGAATTCCATGCGCCGTTATGGTTATTTTAAATGTAATAGAAATATCAAAAAGATTTATTTTATTAAAGTTTCTGTATTATTAGTGAAATACAAATTTTTATAGGATATTCCGGGAAATCTGATTGCTTGTGTTTAATAGCCTTTCTTATTTTTATTTCGAGTATGCTTCGGTCCTTTTACCGGGAATGAGTGGGTTGATCCTTAAGAAAATTATAGCGTAGGCAGAAACATTACACAAATTAATGAAATATCGGATTAATTCTATTACGTTATGATCCAAAAGGTATCTAATTCTAAATATGTATTATTTAGGTAAATTAATATTATTGTTTTTGGCACCCTAATGAACTTTACAGTTCTTAGTGATTCTGAATTTATATATGTTTGTACGTATCTCTACATGTAGTAAAGATCGTCGTATTCTTTAATCACGTGGATACTTTACTCATTCTGTGAACGATTTGAAATAAGAAACATATTCCTACACAGTTTTTAAACATCGGATCAACTTTTATAATAAACATAATTTCTAAATATCGTTACTTGTACAAGTTGCTAAAGTTAACTTGCAAAAATTCTGTACGTGACTATAAAATTACTTGAATTTCTTTATTGAATAGTCTGCCCCATATTCGCTCTACTTATCTATTGATTAATTACTGAAACATCAATTTTTAGAGATGTTTATAAATTGTTTACAATATAAAACACTTTTATAATACAGGATTGGTAGTATAGAAAAGAAATAGCGAGCAACATTATGTAATTCAATTGCACTTGTTTATTATGTATTGTAACCAAAATATATTAAAAAAAGCATTTGATCATTAATAGACTCCACCACAACCGCAACCCCTTAGACCGTTAAAACCCACCCCAGAGATGAGATCGTTGGCATATCCCAGGCCCCATACAGTGCCGGTAAAATCTTCACTTCTAATAGCAACGTCACCGTAGCCGCAGCCGTACGTCACTACACCGGCACCAGCGGTGGGCACCGCGCCCTCCAGCTGCGTGGTGCCTAAGAAAGGTAGAAAACCAACTACTGGTAGTGTGCCAGAATATTCGTTCTCCGACAGAATGGACACTCCATGAGGCGGGACGGGAGAGCTGCTGGTGACAGCGAAGCCTCCGCCATGAGCTGCAGTCAGCGCGGCGGCAGCGGCTACGGGATACTCACTGTAAGCGGGCCCAGCGCTGCACACGCCGTAGCTGGGTGCACGTACCGGGAGACATTGACCGGAGATACTCTGAAATATTATATACTATTAGATCTAAATTCATTTATTAGTAATAATGGTATAAAAAGTCAAACTTACAGAAACCAGAAAACCGAATAAACACGAGAACACTACAACATTGGCGTTCATCTTGTCTCCTTGCTCGTTAGTAGACAGAGGAAAACAGTGAAGTGGAATGATACCCAATGGCTGTTCGGAATCCTTTTATACAACTACTTTGTTACCAACGCGTAGATATAGTTAAATTGTAAACTTGCAAATTATAATATTTAGCAATACACGCGTGAGGAAACAAAACTTCTGATATCAGCGAAATACAAAATAATTTACGAAATATTCTTTAATGGGAGACAAGCTATTAATGTACTGATATAATATTTTCAATGAATTTGCTAAGTATAACTTTTATCAATTTCTAAATTTTAGAGTATAAAAGCATAAACATGAGTTAGTTACATTCAATCAGTCAGTCAACAAGCAAACATACAACATGTCAGCTTTTACCTTCTTTGGAGTATTGTTGTTCATCAACGCATGCTGCCTTCAGGTAAATACAGAAGTTTATTAAATTTAAATAGTTTATATTTTGTATTAAACATAAACATAAACTGTTTTTTTTTTGTCTTTAGGATGTATTCGGTCAGTGCGCTCCCAGAGGACTCGCTTTGGAGTACGGAGCGGGTATCGGGGATTGTGGGTTCGGGCGAGGTTACGGCTTCGGGGTCGGCGGTAGCTTAGGCAGCGGCCTAGTCAGCGACTACGGCTGGGGCATTGCTGAGGGGTCTGCTGCGTACGGAGGAGCGGGTACAGGCGACTTGGATATCGCCGGAGAGCTGCCTGTAGCAGGCACAACCGTCGTCTCCGGGCAGGTGCCGATACTGGGAGCCGTGCAGTTCGCTGGTGAAGTACCTTCAGCCGGGCTCGTCACCATCGTTGGAAGGTGCGGTTGTGATTGCAACGGAACCCCCTTCTTTTAAAAGAATCTCTCATCGTTTCTTGTTTTTATAAAAAATATATTCGTCACATCTTACATATTACTTTTATTACGTTACTTTTAAGAATCAAAAAAATATTACATTAAAAAATCGATGAAAATCTAGAAATAGAAGAAGAGATTGTCTAAATTTAACCTGAGTTACCATTGAAATAAAAAAATACATTTTATTTCAATGTTTTCTTCAAAAGAATCCATAAGATGAGACCTTAACTGAGAGACAACCGACGAAAATATAAGACGACATTTCTTACGAGTTATTTTATGTTTAAAGTAAATTATATTAATAGAAAAAACTTAGATGGTAAATATAATATTGCATATAATTAATTCCAAAGTTATTCTGTTATTTTTAATTATAGAAATTTTCTCAATTTCACTAACAAAATATTTGTTTAAATATAAAGTAGCATATAACCATTAAGAATATGAACGTAAAATGTATAAGTCAAATTTTTTAATTTTTCTTCTGCTTTATTTTCAACTAATATAACGTAAAGAGTAGATAAAATCAGCGCCTAATAACGAAAAAAAAAATATTTTTAATTATTAAGACAAGACAAGACGAGACAAGACAAGACAAGACTTTAATACATTTATTTTAAAGGTGAAAACTATTTAAGAATGATCTTTGTTGTCATCTCAAGACTCTAATATAAATATTAAAAGCGAAAATTTGGACGTCAACTTACGTCATCTCCAAGCGCAAACAAAAAGTTGTCTAGATTTACTTTTAGCCTCGTAATATCTGATAATATATTGTTTTAAATCATATTATTAACAATTTTTTTATTTCATACTTTGAAATTTAGGTTCATGATTTTTTTGAACAAATTATTTTTCATCATCAACGGCCTGCCGCAGTCTTGTACTGGACATAGACCTCTCCCATTGAACGCCACGTATTAATAACTATACTTATTTATGCTCAATTATAATAATAATATTTATAAATGCTTAATTTAACGAATTTAAATCGTTCTCAAAATCCAATATCTGTAATATTTACGGTAATTTCCGTGTGTGTTTAATACTAATAAACGTAAAATGTTTTTGTTTTTTACTACATAAACATATACACAGCATTTTTATATTGCTACTAATGGGATATAGTTTCTTTTTTTACAGGAAAAAGTCTAAGCGGGTTTTAGATTACAAATAAAATATTTATGTATTCAAAACACTAGTTTTTTGAATATGACCTAGCGAAGTTTTCCTTCACCGGAAACTTAAGCTTAGCGGGGATTGATCCAGTACCACCTGACGTTCATCGCTTCTTGTTCATTACAGTCTAGTATTAGTAAGTGAATTATTTAATGTGTAAAATCTTTAGTTGATTGGACGTCTTTTAGTTGCAAAGCAAATCATAGTTTTAGTAGAATATCTGTAAGATATTTAAATGCAGGAATTAAATGCAGAAGGTTCTTCTTTCAATTATTTATTCAAGACAATATATTTTTTACCGCATATGTTACTAGGTAAATATTTTTCCTTTTCTTAATACAGAATAATTACACTTTTTTATTTTATTTCAATAGTATTTTTCATGAGAAACATTCCTAAAAATTTCTCTAAAATAGTGGGCTGCCATAGCAATCGCATCCGCATCTTCCAATGATGGTGACTACTCCAGCCGATGGAACTTCCCCTGCGAACTGCACGGCGCCCAGTATCGGCACCTGGCCGGAGACAATGGAGGTACCTGCCACAGGCAGCTCGCCGGCGATCTCCAATTCACCCGTACCCGCTCCTCCGTAAGCACCAAACCCTTCAGAAGCGCCCCAGCCGTAATCCCTGGCCAGACCACTGCCAAACCCGAAGCCGTATTCCCGTCCGCACTCAAAGTCCCCGATACCAGCTCCGTACTCCAAAGAGAGTCCTCTGGGAACGCACTGACCGAATACATCCTAAAGACGAGAAATACAGTTTATGTTTATATAAACATACTTAATTATGTTTATATAATACAAAATATAAACTATTTTAATTTAATTATCTTCTGTATTTACCTGAAGGCAGCACGAGAACATTAATACTCCAAAAAAGGTGAAAGCTGCCATGGTGTCTGTTTGCTAGTTAACTGACTGATTAATGTAACTTAAGCATATGCTTTTATACTACATATTTTTAGAAATTTCGAAATTAATAAAAATTGTTATCATCAAGTACATTGCAAATATTATTTCGCTACATATAAGAAAGACAATTTCATAAGTTATTTTGTATTTAGTTGATATCAAAATTATTGTTTCCTCACGCGTGTACAGTTTAATATTATAGTTTTCAAATATACAATTTAACTATATCTACGCGTTGACGACAATGTAGGCGTATAAAAGGATCCCGAACAGTCATTGGGTATCATTCCACTTCACTGTTTTCCTCTGTCTACTAACGAGCAAGGAGACAAGATGACCGCCAATGTTGTAGTGTTTTTGTGTGTGTTCGGATTTGTGTTGTCGGTAAGTTTTAGACATATACTCCATTATTATAAATAAATTAATTTAGATCTAATGCTTTATAATATTTCAGAGTATTTCTGGTCAATGTCTCCCGGTACGTATACCCAGCTGCGGCGTGTGCAGCGCTGGGCCCGCTTACAGTGAGTATCCCGTAGCCGCCGCCGCCGCGCTGACTGCAGCTCAAGGCGGAGGCTTCGCTGTCACCAGCAGCTCTCCCGTTCCACCTCATGGAGTGTCAGTGCTGTCGGAGAACGAATATTTTGGCACACTGCCAGTAGTAGGTTTTCTACCTTTCTTAGGCACCACGCAGCTGGAGGGCGCGGTGCCCACCGCTGGTGCCGGTGTAGTGACGTACGGCTGCGGCTACGGCGACGTTGCTATTAGAAGTGAAGACTTTACCGGCACTGTATCAGGCCTGGGATATAACAATGGTTTTATTTCTAGAGAAAGTTTCACCGGACTGCGGGGATGCGGTTATGGTGTATCAATTTGAAAATATTGTAACTTGATGATTGTATTATAAATAAAAAGATCAATGAATGATATTTGTCTTATTTATTAATAATTTAATATCTCTTCACATAATCTGGCGATTTCTAATATTTAAGTTAAGCTAATAAAGACAAAACTAGTTTATTAATATTGGACGCGACTATTTGATTTCAGGGAGTGCCTGCTACATGGATTGACAACCTGGAACAGATCAAAGGAAATCATGGTATGCAAGAGGCATTTAAATCTAAAGTAGGCTTGCAACGACTGTGTATATCATTCCTTTCATTTAATTATTAGGTAAGATTAAAACACAGGGTATAACCCCAAATTCATATGATGTCTTTATATATGTCATTATATGCTGACGATATATGCCCTGTATATTATATTAAAGATACAAAGAGAGTAGGAAAGAAGAAAAAAGTATACAATGGCGAAATATGTATAGTTAAATATTTGTGTCTTAACCTCAATATGTTCTCATTAAAAAAGGTATGCTATAAATTTTAGTCTAGTATTTGTGTATTTGTTTCAGTCCGGTCCCCTTAACGACAGAACTAATTTTGACCTTGATTTATTGATTATGAAAATAGACACCTTTAATCGTTTATTCCTTTAATGAAAACAATCGGTTCATTTAGATTATCAGCTCTCCTCAGGTTTCTGTAGGATATCCAAGTTTTTACTCCGAAAAAGAGCAATATTTTTTATGAAAGCTATTCCTTTGAAATTGAAACCTTTATTTTGTTTTTCTTTATCGCAAAATTTTGAATACAATAACACAAAGAAATGAGCAAGTTGGAATACTTTTAAAGTACGCCATACTTAAATTGTTTAAGTGTTTCTCAAGAGTTTGAGTCATTCACATGGATAGAGGAAGAGCTCAATGAAGAGTTTGAAGAGCAGTCAAAACTTTTGATTTTTTGTTGTTGTCCATCATTATTTCTTCTTTATTATTATGTAAGAGTCTGCATACCTTTTTACTGCGAGTCTAAACAAACTAAAAGGTGATTTTCAAACACTTTTCAATCATTGATATCTCTATATAAATTATTTTCGTGTATTATACACTGTCTTAGTTCTTAAATTTTCTTTACATCGATGGGTCACTTGTACTTATATAAAGAACCACGTGATGAGCCTCGGATTATTTAGTAAGTACTGTTTTAGTATAAACTTTTAAAAAACATTTGCTATTTATCTGTCAAATTTCATCCAAAACAGATTTGGTGACTACCCTTTAATAGATTTAATGTTTTTATAACGTGGTCTGTTTTTAATTTTCTTTGGGCTTAAAAATGCACGTTACGAAACTCGCAAAAATTAGTAAAATCAATACTAATAGTGTCTTTGATCATGGCATCCCATGAAGGTTTTGCATATATCATTTCTATATATTAGTTATTTAAATTTAAAACAAAGTACACGTTACATATGTGTGTTTTATATTAAGCTAAGTCTATGGCGGTATGTACGAGCGGAATCCAATCAGGTCAAACCACTGGTTCCTCTGAAAATTAGTTTTATGTGTACATTTACCGTAAGCCAATTCTGTCCAGTTTTTATTTAGTTTGTATCCTTTTATAAACAACTGTATCTGTTATACAAATAAACATTTTTTTATTATTTATTACAGTTAAAACACTATTTTCGCATGTACAGCTACTTTCTATGAAACTGTTTTATTAAAAAAAGAGTCTCCTTTACGTTTGCATTTGTCTTCATAAAGTTACGCAAAGAGCTGAGAGTAAACAATGTTAATATTTAATAACTTGATGATACACTTTTGGTATTTATTTCCTTTATAATGCGAGGGTAATTTCGCTAGACAGGGAGGGCTTAAGGCGTAACCGTCCCCTTGTTACGGAACCGGCGCTGCATATTGCGATCAAATTGCGATAGCGACAATCGCATGATAATTGCTAAATTACTTATATTATGCGAATTACACGTGCTTTAATATTTACATATCTTAATAAACATTTATACAATTGGTCATAGCGAGGAAATTACAATAAAATTATGTCAAATCGGAAGTCATAATTTATTTATTTTTACACCTCGTGTAAAGGCGCAATTAATATCATTGACATTATCTTACAGTCTACCTTGGGGTGATGCAGAGATATGATGAGGTATGTAGTTGCATTGAGCAATTAAAGTAAAATTAGATACACAAAACAAATATAATACTCTTAATATATATATATACTAATACATAACATATTCATACTTATAACAAACAATAAAATATACTTAAGTATGTCGATATGTAAAAACGTATTTTTTTATGACGACTCGATCATTACTTCATTTAGAAATTCCCGTAATTTTGTTGTTCCCATTACCAAACTGTTCTCAAATGAAAAGTGCTATGACTGATGTTTGAATCATAAATACATAAATTTAAAAATTAAAATGGATTACAAAAGATTTCTAAAAAAAATAGGGGTATAAGGGGTCCCACACAACAACTCACGGGACCCAAGCCAACCTCACCTGCTCGTGGTGCAGCCTGCTAATGAACTAGGCTTTGACATGGCCCAAATCCACCCATCAATAAGGGAGTGCTATGTTCAGCAATGGACGTTTATGATGATGATATAAGATTAGCTACAATATTTATTAACAAATAATTAAGTAAATTGTATATAAATAGCGTCACCAAGATATTTAACGAAATTTTAAGCAGTTTATTTAACATCCATATTTCACTACAAAAATATTTGCTGAGCTTTAATTATAATATAGCATTAATAGTTAATAATTTTAATTATTAACTATTATCTGTGTAATAATAATTATTGTGCTATTTTCGCGTTTTTAAAGTACATAATAACACCGAGGAATAATTTCACAGTAATGCTTTGTCTCCTGTCGTGATCATAGTGTTTTTTTGTATTAATGTTTACCGTCATTTATCTTTGTGTAATTTTTTGGTAGAAATTGTAATATAAATGTAGTTTAATGATTTTGATGCACTTATTTAATATTTTATAATCTTTATGTTTTGTGTGGTTAACAGCATTCATGGTCACGAATGGACTGAGCTGACCGATGTCCTGGCCTCATAGTTATCACGGAATATCTAAAGCTTTTTAAGTATTTCACAGTCTAATCTACAAAAAATAATAATAATTGAAGATGAACAAAGCATATATTGTACCGTATAACAAAGTATATATTGTAATATTGTATACTTAAAACAAATTTATCATCAAATATATATTTAATAATGCAAAAAGCTGTAATCCTTAACACCTTCCGTATTGGCAGAAAATTTTTACTGGAAAATACCACAAGCTATAGAAAATAGATACCACTTGGCTTAGGCCGTATTTATTATTAACCGAAATCCCGACAAGATTTTGAGAAAAAAAATTACCATAATAATAATAAGTTTTTTTCTCCAAAAAACAGTCTTATACATTTTTTTTGGTCCATGGTTCCCGAAAAGGGAGTAAAACCTGTTTTCCGGGAATATTTCCGTTACAATACAGATGCTTATAAATTTCTTTTATATAAGAAATGACAACGTGTATTTATTTATTTTATCTTCCGTTTCGTACATAATGAAATGTAACAGCAAATAATAATTTTACTAAGACGATATTGTACAGGCGAGCTTAACTCGCTTTGAGTTTTCCACCAGCTAACCTTAGTGACAACGCAAATCTGTATATGTAGTGCAATGTACAAGTTAGTAATATAAAAAAAAAGTGGCTTTTAAAAATTGCATATATAAAACATATAATACACGTATAATTTACAAAACAACCAAAAAAATATAATCACTTGTACTAAGACATTGATTTTGTTATTATCTGACATAAGATAATAGAAAGGGAGGGAAGTATAAATTTTTAATATGATAGCGTGTGTGTGTTTGTATGAGTTTTGTGTTGTGTGCATTACTAATTTGTATTTATTCATATATAGATTCGAATGTTACATGTTTAAGACACTCTCTGTATATAAACGCACTGTATATTAAAGTCTGCTATGTTTTTAATCATATTTGTGTCAAGCCTGGTGTTGAGCGGTGACCGCAGTCTATGACCTTGAGTAACACCGGCATCACTAGCGTGTTGCTGACCCTAAAATCCTCTTCATGCCCTTTTTGAAGAACGACATATTGTAGCACTTAGGAAAAGCCTCAGCAGGTATTGTTACCCGATAGTATACTATTGGTACGCTTGTCGTTTCTAGTTATCTAGAATATAGTCATAGTTCGCAAACAAGCAATTGTAATTAACGTTCACGTTAATATTATTTTATTTGACGAGGTGACTACACTAGCATGACATTCACTTGATAGTAAGTGATACGCCTGCTCATAACATACCTAGAGCATCACGACCTCCTCAGTGACCGACAATACGGATTTCGGCGAAATCGGTCGACTGGGGACCTCCTAGCGTATAT
>DWLS01005622.1:0-12493 GCA_018246255.1 Pachliopta kotzebuea | reverse complement strand
GTGTCCTTGATCCTATATAATAAGGTACGATAGGACTGACATGCGCACCCTGCGTAAAAGTCCTTATAAAAAAAAAAATAAAAAAAAAAAAAGTAGTACTTAATTGTTTAAAATGTGGTTATTTTCATTAAGCAGTAAAATTAACCCATTTCTCACTACGTTTCAATCAACCCTACAGTTTATGTTAACGCATGTAATTTAAATATAACAAACACGAACGTCTGTCTGTTAGGATGCTCATAGCGCATGCACAACGTCAGAGCTACGAAATAAGCAACCTGTGAATATTTAACACGAGAACAATAGTTTCCGCATGGCAGACTGTATTTGAATTCTTCATTAGTATACACATGTACATAACAAATTATATTATTATCATTTCATTGATGATAAATATTCAGAAATCGACCACATAGACCGAGATATATCTGTCCGATATTTAGAAGACAACCGTCAACAATGTGATATTCAATTCTACGCTTTGGATCTTTTGTTTCCTTGAAGCTAAACACCTTAAATTTTATCACCAAAAAATAATTCAGTTAAATAGTTTCAATTAATCAGATACTTGTATGACACATGACATGTATTCATTTTCTTTTCAACAGTTAAAATTTTTATTATAGACACCACTACAGAGTAGCAGTATTATAAGGTTTTCTGTACATACACCAATCAAAGCATTGTTCACGAGTATTTCTAACCGTCGGTTAATCCTCCTGTCACTATTTTTAGAGTACAATAAGATTGTAGATCATATAATCTTATTCTATAACTGTTGACTAGCGCCGCAACAAAAGGGATTTAGTAGCGCTGATGTCATTACAACACTAATGTGGTAACGGTAAATTGTTTTACGTGGCACAAGGATGCCGGGAGAACAGGATGTTCAGTAATGAGACCCAACAGGCTTAACATGACGGCAAGGACGATGTATTCGTATATTACTAACATTTAAATTTATTATAATTTATAAGCATTTGTAAAGGTTTACAAAAGATAGATAAACTCTTTATTGCTTACAATATGGTATAGCAGTTTAAGCTAAGAATGGCGGCCGCGTACCGGTAAATATAGTACTGGAAGGACTGACGTACTGGTGAAGGTCGCGAGAATCCGCTGAATGCAGATATCGCACGACCAATCGGAGAGATCTTTGGGTACGACTATGTCCAGCAGTGGGCGTTTATCGGTTGAAGATGATAAAGTAAACTTATAATTTAAATGTGAGCAAAGACGGACTTATCGCTATAGGCGATCTCTTCCAAGCAATCTAGTAGCACAGAAGATGAAATATAAATGAATAAATAGATTAATAAATTATTCTAGAGTAACGTGCAATCGGTCGTATAATTGTTATATGAACCTTCAAAGTATACCATTTTAAAATGTTAAAGTGTGCGCCATAAATACACTTATCATTTAACACACGCGCACGCAATTTTTCAAACCCCAACGGCGTCTAAGTGTGGTCAATTTATTCACATCCCAGCTAAAGACCCCGCCGGGGCATAAATCGTGGGCAACGTAACAGGGCCAGCAGCGTCTAGTACCAACCCGGGATGCCACACAAATCACAATAAGCACTCTTCATTATCCACATTTCTCCCCGACAGTGAGCGTATCTATCGGAATGCGCCCATAAAGGAGTACGGAGTTACTAAGTCGCCACACCAGCGACCGGCTCGCTCGGAACCAGTCCGCCGCTCTCCTCAACAAAAGGACCTAACGACCAGTTGACTGACACACGCGCTGTGCCCACAAATTTTTAACATTAATAAGTAGCCACTCGAGCTTTTTGTCTGGAGACAATGTCTATTGACCTTTACATTTTAAAAAGGTTTTGTTGATAAAACACATTTCGGGCGCGCTGGTTGGACGCAATTTGTATTATTTCAAAAATTGATTTCCACGTCATTAGGGAGTATAATGGCGTGCATTAGC
Organism: Pachliopta kotzebuea; assembly: GCA_018246255.1. Lineage (NCBI taxonomy): Eukaryota > Metazoa > Arthropoda > Insecta > Lepidoptera > Papilionidae > Pachliopta > Pachliopta kotzebuea. The sequence continues at coordinate 10,549 of DWLS01005622.1, read as the reverse complement.
GGCGCGTTCACGCTCCGAACCTGTTATAATTTGATATTAACAGCAGGGTATTTTAGGTCTTGTATGCGCCATAATTACAGTTGCGCCACCGAGGTAAATACCCTCGTAGCCTGCGTGGAAGACCGGCGTCTTTGCTGTCATTGGTTAGTCGGAGAGCAGTATATTGCAGTTCTCTTTCTATTCGAGCCAATTAAGACACTTAATTGGAACAAGTACCGATCGTATGAATAATTGCGGTGGCAAAAAACCTGCACCTTGGAGATTCACGGGGGAAACAAAATCGATATGTAGAAAAAAACGTAAGGTGTACAATGTTCTATTTGCAATTTAATTATACTCTTTTTGTGTTTGATAAATTATTTCAAGATTACCTTACATGGTTAGTATATTTTTAACTACGCTAACATTATCGTTAATTGTTCAATCTTCACAAATAGTTAATTTTAATCGGCTTTTATATCTATTAAAGTTTTTGCATTAGGTCTATCCAGACCTAATCATTGTATATACGGTATAGAGGATATGCACTATCATGTATAAAAATGATAAAATTTGAACGTAGAACTACTGGACGAAAATGTGAAAACACAGTTTCAAATAAATCAGGTTTATTTACGTAATCCGCTATTTGCATTTAATACCCTAATAAGTTTGACGCCTTAAGACTGCAGTCATTAATTGTAGGAGAATTATTGAACCAATATTACTTGTGGTCATAATTGTAGTTAATAACTCAATACAACATTGTAATTCGAGACATTTCGATTTATAGCATAAGCTGGCGATATGAAAAGTTCAACAAAAGGCGTCGTATATTCCATTTTGTGAAAAATATACCCAATGAAAAGGCGCCGGTAGGAAAATAGTAATTACAACTCCTGCTCAGCGCGGTGGCCCATTGTGCCCGTTTCACAATGCAGGGGAATCTTTTTGTCCCACGCTATCGACTGTTTGCACCGATGTGCTCTTGTTGGCTGTAAGGAAACATTTATTTAGATGTAGCCAGCTCTCGGCCTCCACCAGCGCCTCCTGAATTTTCACTTAATTTCAACTCAAGTGGCTTGCGCGCTCGAGATAAGGGTTTCGCACGAGGGCATATTTATACACTAATAAACGTCTAAAAATCGTAAATTGATATTTGTTTTCAACTAATCAGACCTCCTTCATTTACTTATCACTTTTAATTAATAAAAACATTGTAGATACTCACAAAATTTATTATTTCATTGATTTCAATTTACTAAAATGTCATCGTGCATACAAAGCATACAATAAAATTTTACACTCACTAAATTAAAGAGCATGTCCATAGTTTGAAGTCAATAACTAAACTAAATATGAAATATTGTTATTCATCATTCATATCAGTGACAGGTTGGAAATTGCATAGAAAATTGCTGCCGAAAAATTGTTTTTTGTTTGTATTACTCGCTGTTTCATCTATATTATACATAATGTCAACAGAATATTTCATTTGCCGTTTAAAATTTCAAGCTGTGAAAAAGTTCTGAAGTTTAATCGATTGCAAACGGTTAACGTATACAAAATTGGAAATATGATGAAGTTTGAAATAAACTATTTCTGTCGTAGAATAGTGTTCTTTACTGTCTTCCAGATTGAAGAGTTATGGTAAAATTATTGGATTAATTTGCCTTGCATCTCACGTCTCAAAGCGACGATATATGTTGCTGTGTTTATCATCCTTACTACCATCACAATATCCTGTTTTTTTCGTCTTTTCGTCAAATAATGAAAGTGTTCAGGCGGTAATATTAAAAATTAATATTTTGTCTATCTGTGTACCCAATTTTAAGTTTTTTTCAATATCTTTTTGGATAGCCAAAAACTACGGATTTTTATTTATCATTACCGTTTTAACAAATTTTTATAGCAGCTGTATTATAAAATAAATTTTACTATTTTGTGTAAGTACTAAACGAAAAAAATTAAATAATGTATGGTTCATCCTGATCTAACTTTGGAAAGAAAACTAAGTGACAGTGTTCCTTATATTTCATAGAAGGCTAAAACGATATAGATAAATATTGATCAAAAGGCAATAAAAACTGATGTTACCAGTAACACGTCATCGGTTGGCAGATGACACGTACGTTACTGATAAGTAGAGACAATGGCAGGTCATTATCTATTTATTAAGGTACGCATGATTCATTAACTCGGGACAGTTTATATTTGTTCGATACCTACGCTCCGAATGAATGAATAAATGAATTCATTAAAAGTTCTTTATCAACGTATGAGGGCCTTGAGAGATATAATATACAAAAGACTCTTTAGGGTATTTATATTACTGAGGTGACAAGACAAACATCTCAAGGCGACACGCGTTGCAGTGTGAAACGTCCTAACTAGCACAGTATTGTTATAAACATGTGGTTCAATTATCATAAAAAACCTGTAAATATATTGCCCAATACATTTCACCAACGACAATGTACCTTAGGCACTTTCTCTACAGTTTAAAGCATAAATATTTATATAAAAGATTACTTTTAGTCAAAGTATTTTCCTCAGTAGATTATTCATTTTATCCAATCACGCAGGGAACCCTAAATTAAGCAACTCCACTTTAAACAAACTCATTATTACTCCTAAACAAAGAGAGGACTTCTATTATGTTGGTACACCGTAGTTGGGTTGAGGCCTGTATAAACTCGATTGAGTTTTATATATAACTTTACATCTGTCGCTTTTTTTTAAAGAAATTTTTATCAAAATTCCCACAAAAATAATTAAAAATTCTTACTAAGTTCAGTTTTAATCTATTTTATAGACAAATTTACAAACATGTGGGAAACAGTTCATTTGTCTACTTTGTTTCGTCATCCATAAAAATATGTATGGAAAGTACATCATCTGCCGGATGCAAGGAGTCTTTACATAATTTCGTTTAAAAGCGTCACTAAAGTGGATTCGTTTAACGCCCCGGTACAATTTACATCTCCTTATCTAGCAGGGAGCAGGTTAGGGTAGTTTTTTTTCCTACCGTCAAGCACCCTGAAGCTGGCATGACAGATTCGTTGGCGTCCAATATGACACCTGAGTCATCTTCGGCGCCTCGATCGCCGATTTTTCAAGTGAAATTATCATATTTTGCAGCAGCGCTACTAAGATTATGGTAAGAAATTGCCTTTTTAACATTTTCAAGAGCGAAATATTATATTTTGAAGATCCGGATATGTTCTTCCTTGAATGTAGATGTCTTACCGGAGAACATTAAGGTAAGACGCAACGACCAATTTATTCTTTTAAGCAGTAGTGTGCAAAGTACTGTTCCGGTTTAAATGGCATTGTAAGTTAGTGAAATTACTGGGGGTAATGATACTTAACACCATATGTCCCAAGACGCCGAGCGCATTGTGGTGGCATTACATGTTGCGCTAGTTACGCTTTACTAAACTATAGTAAAGCGTAACTAGCGCCATATTTTCAAGAGCAAGCCGTTTCACTTTCCATCGGGATCTGTTCATCTTGTCGTCTTGTCAAATGAAAACTTTTTTTGTCTAAGATATATATCGAACACATGCGTTCTTTACGAAAGGCCTATTTCCAGCAGTGGACTGTCACGTGCTGTTGATGATGATGAAACATAGTTTTGATTTCTCTAATGCTATAAATTACTGTAAATTAAAAATCTTTACACAAACATTTTTTAAAAAGATACAAGAACTTAACTTCTATTACCTATGTATGTACTACTATGAAGCAATGCTAAAAAAACTATAGCTGCCATAAAAACATATCCTGACTCATAAACAGGCGCTTTACGAGTAAAATATAACAGCTACTTATTACCATAGTATGAATATATTACATACATTTCGTATTACTTGATAAACGTTGAAAAGTTCTACCGTAAACGGTGATCAATAAAAAATAGATGTAAATCAAAGTTGAAATATAATCATTCATATATTTAACTCGATACTTAACTATGGGACGATGACCTTATTGCATTGTCAATTTCTTGCCGCGTTGAAAATAAAAACTGGTTTTCGTTTATCTGTCCAAAGAATTTACCAATGTTCGTTATATACATTCAAACGAAAAACGATTAATCATACGGACACACGGATTGAATGAATCATGACAATGCTATTAGTTGTGTTAAAAAAAATATCATCCTCTATTAAATTTTTATGGGTAGTTACATTTAAAAAGAGCTTTACAAAAGTTATTAACAAATCAAAGAAACAATTTGATAACTAAGTTAAAGATATGGTTTTAAATGTTAAGTATAATTTGTATTTGTAACACAGAAGTTCTTGGTTATGTTTCTAGGCCTTTTTAAGTCGAGTGGTCGTCTATCACACTCATATTGTTAATTTTCCATAACAACATTGTTTTGTTCTCGCTTTCAACATTATAATAGTCGATGTATTGTAGACGAAAACACTTCACCATCATCGACAACATATTTTGGATTTTCAAGTAAACAGATGTATTATCAAGACAATGAAGTTATCTTCTCCTGAGGACGTACTTCAGAAGCTAGTATAACTTCAGCAGGATACCCATTCTTCAACAGGTTTATAACCGGACCTTAAATATTCATTGCCATTTAATTGCTTAAAAATTATTAAACTAATAAAATTAAATAGACAGTTATATTACATATAAACAAAACGATATGTGTGAAACATGAATAGTATATCGTTAATAAAAAAAATTAGCGCTGTAAAGTATAAAATGTCTATAAAACGCGGCAAAGAAGCACCGGTCTTGCGATTAACATACACAAATGAGAAGGCACGAAGTCGAGCACACGGCCGAAACGTGCGGTTGAATTATAATTTTGTCATCTGCATAATATATGACTTAGAACATATAGTGCAGGCACATATTTTATGCGGGGACGGTACAAGACGCGAATAGAGCTAGGTTTTTGGACTGAAATTTTAAAAATTAAACCATATTTTTCGTCCACGTATTTCTCGGTGTAAAAGTAAAGGCATTCTCGTTGTTACGTCCATTCTTTGTCGTTCGTTGTCTTCTGTGATCTATCTCTATCAAAGACATGACATTACTATGAAAAGGCTTGTGATCAAGCAGATACACGCGATTTTTTGACAATTTTTTTTACAAAGAAGCTAATATTTGAAATTCGAAGATCTTGTACAATAATTTTCTGTTATATCCTACATTTATACCTCCAGGGGCTAAATAGTATTATTTACTTTTCTATCGCGTTTCAATGAATGAAAATATCGTGAGAGAACAGGCAAGTTCCAAGAACAGCTTTCATGGACATCTAACTACAGCCTACCCGGAGTTGTATAGCGTCAATACTCTAGATAACTCCGGGAAGAAAGTCTAAGAAAAAGACCAGCCTATTTATCAATATAAGTAGACTGGTGTTTTTCTTTGTCAGAAAAGACTAAGTTACTACCTTTACGATTAAGAGATACGTTAGTTTGCCTAATGTAGAAAATTACTTAACGTATTTAACACATCTTTATTGTTACCGAGTCTAAAACGAACATAAGTTACAATTCATAATTTATTCAAAACTTCCAAAGCGTACGAGAAGACGTTGGCAGTGTGCTGCCAGCTTTATATTCTGAAGGTTTACTCTGTATTTGTCTTGTCTCCGCCGTGGTGAACTAAACGACTGCATTCGCGGAATCGTTTGGCGTCCGAGCGTCCACATTTGCATATCAGACTTCGGTATTGCTCTGATACGAAACGAAGCGAGTATTACTACGGTTCAAGTGACAAAATTAAAGAATAAAAAGCTGAAAAATTATTTAACATACACAATAATCTACCAATTGATTCCTGTTAGACGAAATATTCCACCAAAGATTTCAACACGATTGAAATACATCTTTCTCCAAATAGCATCACACTTGATTATGTCCAAATTACGTCTTGACAACATAAGCATGTTTTTTTTTATTCTATGAGGAAAGGAAATGTGCAAGGCTTTTACCTGATAGTAAGTGAACCGCTTGTCCATAACAACGTATCGACGGTTACAATGATGTAAACAGTACCACATTGTGCTTAGCGCCTTTAGGCATAAGAAGCTTTCGTTATCCCAGTAATTTCACTAGTAATCAACACCGTTCAAACCGGAACACAGCAATATTTGCACACTGCTGTTTGACAGAAATGAGAGCTGTTGTGGATATTTATCACAATATCATCTTATCGTTATGGGTTACTGTTTCACTTACCACCAGGCAAACATCCCAATCTCGTCTCTTTGTTGTATAAAGAAATTAAAATTTAGATTTTTACGAATACCTAACATTATTTACGTTAAATGAAATATCAAGAGTGGAATGTCGGAAGTTCGACATACCCTCATCCCTCAAAGTATAACAGATTATAAGGAGAAATATTTAACGTTACCTCTCCGCCGACAAATCGGAAATTCCAGTTGTAAGGAACGACGTCGCTGATGTTCGCTTCACCTCCGTGTTCGTTGGAGTTAAAAATAAACGAAGTTAAAAATATATTCAATATTTATTTCTTAATCAGTCGTTATTTCATATGAACAGTTTGTTTGTTAGTGTTTTGACATCGCAGTTGGTATATTAATGGTGTGTCAGCCAAACCTGAATGAATGTCTCTTAACAAACCACTAACCTTTTTTAAGACTTACTATTAGAAAACCTCATATTAATAATTTTAAAATTTGTACGAGGTACAATAATTTTATTAAGGAGAGCAGAACGTTTATCCTTAATATACACTGAATCATTATAACTCGTTGCTTTTAAAAAATATACCGTCCTTTAAACCGGAACGAAGTTATGTTTGAGCAGTACAATTTAGCGACACAAACAAAAGCAAGGAAATAAGACGACTGAGTCAATAATATTACTAAAATGAAAAGTCGTAAATAGATAATAGCAGTTACTAAACTAACTAATCTAAATAGAAATTCCAACACTAATATAGCGTTGTTATTATGTTTCCATTTGAAAACAGACGCTAACCGAAGCATATAAATAAGGTTTGCTTCTCACTCCGTAAGATCATTACACATTTAATAATCTTGAAAGTTAAAACTTTAATCTTTATATATTAAGACGTAAAACATAGGGAAAATCGCAACGCGTAATACCTCAGCATTAATGGTATATTAACATAATAAACTGTCAACTCGAGCTACGTCTGAATAAATAAAGTGTATTATGAACGTAAGATTACGCGTTAGATGTAATTATTTTTGGCTTATCTGTGAAGTATTCGACGTAATCGGCATTCATTGGCGAGATGTGGGCGTTTAATAGTTTATAAGAGCCATGAATACTTTAAGATAATAATAGGCATATATAATATGATAGAGTAATAAATTAATGGAACGTATCAATCAACTCGAATAACTTATCTGTATAAATTCTTAATGTTTTTAATCCGATATTAAATTACTGTTATAAATATATAGAAGAGCTCGTATAGTGACTACCTCGTGGCTCTAAGCGGCTGCTTGATCACACGGATAAGTCTCTAATGTAAATCTGGGGCCACATGCTGAGGAGTTTAGAAATACGAGTTTTTCCCTATTGCTACCTACTATGCTAAAATTGTGTATATGTACACAACAGCATTGATATGAAAGCCCAGAATATATTGGATAAACACGTCTTACCAACCACAGCCTCACTAAACGTCACATGAAACAGGTTAAGTTTAATTTATAGATGAAAAAAAAATCTGGTATTGTGGTAAATATTATTAAATTAAGGTGACCATATTTTTGTAAGTGTTAAAATAACTGCTATATTTCTACAATGATTATCAAATACGGTTTCATACTAAGTTTTAATAACTATTTGAAATATTTAATAGACCTTTGTTCTCCAAAACAATAATACAGCAAATAAAAAATGTAATCGTTTAACACTCTTCTAAAACACTAAAAAAACCGTTCAAATTCAAATGTCAACAGCAAAATAGTATCAAATTGCGCAACTATTTTCTACCCGCGCCGAATGCCACACTCGTACAGCCTCCATTGAATGTTGAAGACCGTATCTAATTCGATACAACGGATTTAAAGATTAGCACAGTAATTTATACGGACAGACGTCCGCTTTTTTTTCGCATTCAATAAAACTTGCCAATAATTCAGTTTCATTAGCGTTATTCCGAACCCATCAATCACTTTCGATGGGCTCTTCAATATTTAAATTATGTAATTTCAATTCGAAATTTTCAATTTACAAGTTCTCTAAGTGGTCTTGAGGGTTAATGAAAAAATATTAAACGCTTTACTGCATTTATTATAAACCGAGGCAATCTCTGGGACCGCGTTACGAAAATATATATTTTTATTGTATTAATTGCTAACATTTCGTGGAACGTTTCGTCAATATGTAAAGTTTATTTTTAACGTTTACCCCGCGCGGTTCAAATCGTCGCTCCTACCAGCCAAACATTCGACCGGCACGAATGGCACACATCTGTCACAGATCGGGGTCGGATAAATTAAAGCAAAACATACGATGGTAAAACGCTCTGGCAATATTTGATCTGCACTTAGCGGATTCACAAAAAAGGTGAAAAAAAAACACGCACACACACACCACCCCAAACATCCGGCAAGTTCGCGCCTGAACCGCACGCAACCGAAAATGCAGTCGGAGACCCAAACCAAACAGCCCAGGCACAAACATGTAAACACTTTGAAACGACGGGGCCACTACACTTCCTGACTGCAGGGTGAACATAAATAAAAAAAAACAATCCCATATCAACAAATTCTTTCGGAGCGGACAAAATAGGACCAAAGACTGCTATACCAAACAAAAACTTTAAAGTCATACAATTATACCAACCCAATAAAGAAAGGAAAGAACTGAAGGCTCTTAATTTAACTACATATAAATATTTTACATATACACTTATTATTCACCTGGATAAATGGCTTTAGTTTATTTGTTAGTAAATATAGTTTTAATCATAGAAAAAGAAACATTATTTAACAAATCAAAATACATAAAAAAATCAAAAATTGATGATGACTATTTTAGCTTACACAGATATCATTAAAGAAAAGATTTGGATAGTAAAGATTAGAGCATTTTTGATCGACGAAGCGACAAGAAAAGAGTTCACCTTATTATAAGTGACACGTTTTAAAATGATAAATATTGCACCACAGTGTCTCTATACAAAAGATGTTAAATATTTTTATCCACAACGCTTTTTAAAGTGGAATACAGTAATATTGATTACTCTTTAGTTGTAAAAATAGGTGTGGCTCTGATATTCACCAATACGATCTCCCGCAATTAAGACCTATTAGAATTTAATACATAAAAAGAGAATTGAAAAGAAAAGAGAGAAATTTAATGATAGAAGGAAGAAACGAAACAGCCTCCAAAACAAAAATGAATAGGCATCTACTAGGTTAATGTGCTTAACCTCCACAGATTACATCGCCAATTAACACCAGCTGGGATTGTGGTCAAGCATTAAATAATCCATTATAAAAAGCTACAATAGCAAATTAAGGAAATGTAAATATGATAATCCGAACTCACTATATCAGAGGTGTAAAAAAAACAACCTAATTAGAACTTAATTTTTTTAATCACCAGAATACTTAATAATACACAAAAGAAAAATGAAAATTAAGCAGTGAAAAGTTATAGTCTTTCAAGATTAAACTAAATGTTTGAATCATTAAACAGGAAAACAACACGAGAATCAGATGTTTTCCAGATTCGTAATCGGGCCGCACACGATCGTATAATTTGGCAGTAACAGGTGGCGGCGTTTTGGACTTTAAAAAAAACAGGCATAATTTTTTTTTGTCTGAAATTAAAACCGTATTAGAGGCAATCGTTCGGTTGACCGCAAATGTATTTTATGGCCCGATTCCGTTTTGTTTTCGTCCCGATGCGATCTGGTCATTACCGATTTAATGTCGGCACGTTGAATATCCGCTGTGCGTTGTTACATCGCAATTGATGTTATTACGCATTGAATATTCAATATTCGCGTGAAATTCCGCCGCGTTGCGTTTGTGTAGCGCGACTTTGTGTCGAGGCGAATTTTAATGTCGCGATTCCTATAGCAATTTAACGTAACTATTAAAAGAAAATCGCGTAGTACACGTGCCGACACATGTATTTATAACTAGCCCTCTACTTTGCCGCAACTAACTCACAGCCTTCTCTTACAAGGCTCTTCTCTATCTCTTCGTCCTTCCCCTAATCCTCTTTCCTCGGCTTTCTCCTTTCCATTATAATTTTCTTACTAATGTTCAGCAGGCGGGGTCTCGATCCGCGAGTTCAGGGATCGATGAAACCTTCGTGGCCATAATAGTGCCCAAAGGCAAAAACATCAATCGAAAAAAAAAACTCTTACAAGGAGGGCTTTCTTTGGCTGTGATAGATCTATGTTGCTGAAGGCCGTTCATGTACTAAACCAGCCATCCCAAGGGGTCCCACAAACCACGACCACGCACAACACAACAGACAGCATCTGCGCACGCGACACGCATCAAACCACCACCTCCGACATCACTAACACTCGCCTAATTGCAACATCACGTCGCCCTCGCTTC
>DWLS01005621.1:0-12494 GCA_018246255.1 Pachliopta kotzebuea | reverse complement strand
TAGTATGAAAAAAAGTACACTAAGCGCATAAGTAGTTCGCAGTTCGTGCGCCCGCTTACGCTTACGGCTCGCGACTGTGATATGATGGTGATTGAAATAAATCATAGCATCGTTGTGATATCTTTGTCTTATCATCTATTGCTCTGTTAACATGATTAAAAAAATATATTCTCTTACTTAAAAAAAATAAATGTATATACGTACGCGTACTTAAAAAAAATTGTATTTTAGTTCTAGTTGCTATTTTAGTCCTTTTGTTTAAAAAAGTTTACGTTCCTTCGAAACATACGGTATGGAACAATATGAAAGCAAATAAACTCGTCACGGGGGACTCGAGCAATATATGTACGTACTCCAATCAATTTGGGAATTTTCACATAGAGTAGAGTATTTTACGATCATGCAATAAATCTTCGTGAAGCGTAGAATCGAAGTATGTTTACTCGGTCGTTTTGTACAAATTGGGTTAGTGAGGGCGTGCCCCGTCGGCGTAATCGCGAATCCTGTTACGGATGTGATGTGATCGCTGTAGAACCTCACATATTTGCACTACCTATTGCGTGACACGGGAGTAATTAGAAACTAAAACATATCCGCCCTGTGATATATCGAGGTAATACAATAAATATACAACTGATGAACCAGTTTGTCAATGAATTAATACTTTCTGGCTATCGAAATATACATTTTTATTGATGTATAATAGTAAAATGTGAATATTTATGTTATTGTTTTAGGTGTATTGTATTCTAGTGAAATTACTTAACTTGACTTAACACCTTATGTTTCAAAGCGGCAAACACAATGTGGGGCGCAGAGTGTACCAACTTAACCAGCATCTCGTTATAATGAACAAGAGTATCACTCACCATCAGGTGAACGCCTCAAGTCTCGTCGCCTCGTTGAATAAAAAAATACTTATATGCTTGCTTATGTGAAAAGATAGAATTCGTATTGCATAAGTATTGTACAGATTATAGGCGATATTATAATAAGTTTGAGACTCAATTAAATGTTATTAAGGTTGAATTACTGTACCTATGCTAACGGCAAAGCGCGTTGGAAACGACAACCGCCCATTAAGCCACCATGAGAGCCCGTAATACACATTTTAAATTCCTGATCACATGCCGCCGCCGACCGGGATTAAATTGAAACGGGATAATTGGTTATTTATCTAAAAACATGGCGACGCGAGCCGACATCAAACGGGGAAACGCAAATAAATTAAAAGTGAGCTAAAGCGAATTCAATTAAGGTGCTGTTGAGGAAAATCTCCTTTTTTTATTTCAAACAGAACGAGCGAGTTTTCGAGTGTTTTGTATTGTGTTATAACATATATTATAAATTTCTTTCTTTAATAGAAATGCAAAGCCTTTTTTTAAGCTCAGAAAAAATGTGGAAAATTATACTTTAAGGCAAGTTCTGTTGTTTTAAAAAAAAAATTTTTCTTCGATGGGACGTCGAAATGAGCATGGCGTTTACCTGATGGTAAGTGTTACGCCTGCTCATAACAACGTAGCGCTGGTTAAAATGGTATACACAGCACCACATTGCACTAGTCGCTTTGAGACCAAAAGTGTTAAGTCCGTTCTCCCGTAATTTCGCTATAATACAGCACTCTTTAAACCGGAACTCAGTAATGTTTGCACATTAATATTTGGTGACGGAAATAAGAGTTGTGGTGGTACCTACCTAAAGAGACTTAAGCTCTGGAAAAAGAGACTTACCATCAGTAAGACAATTAGGATAGTATAATTTAGATACTTATATTGTTATAGTAGACATGTCGAAATACAAAAGGTCCATTAATTTTGGTGTGGAAGTAAGTTGTATCTTTTTTACATTAGTAAGGACATAAAAATTGGGAATTAATTTCAGTTTTCTTTTAAATAGCGGTGTCATCGTTTTCGGATCCGATACTGACAATGATTTTTTTATTCTTTAAAATTAAGTGGGTAGAAAAAAATATTATAAACAACTTTCTTTCTGTTGTAACTTCATGTCACTCTTCGTTTTTATATTTATCGATCAGATATTTTTTGCGAAAAAACGACTAGGTATGTAATAGTGGGATCGAGGAAGCACCGCACATCCATTACAAAGACGATCACGTAGGTTTAGATACAAGTTGTCACCGTCAACGGGAGCGTATTTTTCGCAAACAGTATACATTAAGCATTCTAATCGCGAGTCGGCTCGCACGCGCCGACCCCCTAACTCACGCTCTTCTAATTTAATTATGAAACACCCCCGTCTCTCATATTTTAGAGAAAAAGCAACAAACGTATTATTAATCAAAAAATTCGCAACCTTTATTAACTTTCAGACTTTTGATTTTAAAGAATGCAAAAAAACATTGAGATTTCAGGCTAAATATTGTGTTATTATCTTGTACACTTTACCTATAAAATAACTATGCGATTATCAAAGCAAAGTTCTTCAGCAATAGCTAGGTCCTAATGGTGATACAATTCGACAAAATCCAAAACGGTTAAATATAAAAAATTATTTTTAATAGTTACGCCGGTTTAATTTTATTTTGGGATTTCTATCTCTCGGTGCAATATCGGCCATTATCATGTTGTATTAATGAATACTTTATAATAGTTATATGTATGTGATAAAGTTGCAAATTTATAGATCTTCGAAAGATAATATATTCTCTGATGACGATAACGCCGACTCGTCTAAAGCGACGTACACAGCTCATCTGACGCTAGGCACGCGAACCACGGGGTCCACGGGCTATTAACCTAAACTTTACAGTATGTAGGTGTTAATCTGGTTAAACTGTGTTGGCCGTCAAAAATAACAGAACTCATTAGGTACTACATATTTATGTTGTTTGACAAGCGAATAGATAAGCAAGGCGTTTATCGAATGACGTAACAATGTAGTACCAGTTACAGTGTTTACAATGCGCCAAATTTTTACGATGGTAGCAACAACTGATTTCAATCTCACATTGTGGTATGTGTCCATAATACTCCCCCATAGTTTGACAGTAGGAAAACAGAAACGTTATTGCAGTAGATTTACAAAATTACTATGATGATAACCAGGCTTCCTTACCACCACACCATAAGTTTTAACAAGTAGTACAGTTGTTACAAACGACCCCTTATCCTTTTTATTTAATTTTACAAACAACTCTCTTAATGTGTTTGTCAGATTGTTCACCCCCGCATAAATGTAAATAAATACATACATTGTTATAAGGTATTTTACTTCTTACCATCTAAGGTGTTGTGGTTTCAGGAGAGAGAAAATAACCGTTTACTAACAGTGAATCGATAAAAACCATATATTTCATTCCACCTGCAACTATACCATATACAACTTACAACTTTTCTCGTTACAAAGTCTTTGTTAACAACTAGAGGACTTAAGTCCCTTCTTTAAAGATGTTTATGCTCTACCAGAAAAATAGTCTTAAATTCTTATATTTTTGTCTTTCATGTAAAAAATTTGCACCAGTAGTTAATTTTATAAAAAACGAAATGATTAACTCTTAATACCGTATTCTCAACCCGGTATGAGATGGAAAGACTCTTGATAAGTTATAAGGTTTACCTAAGATTATTATATACGCTCTTGGAACTAGGATTAAATATTAAACGTTTACGTTAACTAGTTTACTTTAACGAATTCCCCATTGTTGATCTTTTAAGTAATCCCTGTGAATGTACGCTATTTATGGACCTTATATGAAATCCGGGTACTAATCCAAGCATCTTAAACTAAATGTGAAGTTTATGGACAGTAGCATGCGATGCGTTTTTTGATTTGTAATAACATCTACAATTTATCATAATCTTTTTAGTATATTGTTTTGTAACGTATTTTAGCCACATTGGAATAATGGTTTAGTAGTAACAATTAAATATTATCCGCAAACAATGATTTATGTGAGTAATAAATATATAAACAGGACTAGAAAGATGTCATAGTTTTATGTTCGATTGTTTTACTGAAGAAGGCGACGTTAAAGTTATTATTTTACCTTATTTTTAATTTTTATTTCATGATCTTTTACCATGAAAAACAGGTAATAAACGCCCAAACTCATATTATTACACTTCTCAACGGGTTCAGAAATTGAACTAGAAAAACATATTATTAATCTTAATAAAGTTAAATTTAAATAATGATCAATTATGCAATAGGCTGAGATGATGATGATGATGATGATCAATTATTTTCGTCTGACAATATGGTATCATAAAATAATATGTCAAATATTGTTACTAAGCGTAATATAAAGTGATTAAACATATTCCCGTTCAGCGCTACGTTCGTGCATGAAAATGCTCCGCATCAACATATTTTCCGTCGGCCGATATCGGAGTTCTCTCATTTTCTGATATCAGATTCATTCAATACCAATCTAGTTATGGGTCGTACTCGCCGCAATATTAAAATCCAATATTGTAAAGCCCCTGTAATAATTATATCATACATTCCACGTCATAAAATTCAATTCTGTGCGATAGAAAGACGCGCTTAATTTTGTACTGTTAATATTATCAATTGCTCGAAAATCCTACTGAATTTTTTTAAAAAATATAAAAATAGCAAAGATTTTAAATATTTATGTTAACAAAATACCAATAAATTATAATTAGTAGTATCAGTTGTGATTACTCATAAGTCTGTATATGCTAATACATTTTTGATCACAAAATAAACTGGTTGATCGATTTTTTACTTGTGTTCACTGAAGAGACGAAATGAATAAGAAGTTAAACTTGTGTCAAGTAATACAAATACATATAACAACAAATTGCTAGTTGAAATATTTACACAGCATTATTTGCAGTGGTGATAGTAGACATCAAATCTTGTTACACTTAATAAAGCTTAAGATAATAATTTCCAAAAAATATTTCATTGTTGGTTATTTGACTGGTAACTGTATAAACTAAAATATTTTTCATTTAATAGGTGAAATAAAAATAAAATTTAATTTTAGATTTTGAGTTTAAATATTTATTTTACTTTATACTATAAAAAAATATACCATTTAAATAAACTTGGATCAAAATGGGAAGTGTTCAGGTAGAATATTCTTTAAAAGCGATAATGATGCCCAGCTCGAATGAACTTATTGAAAATAAAAGAAGAAAATATTCCTCTTTCAAAGTACGCTCATAAGCTTCACTGCTTCAAGTTATCTATGCATAAAAACAGACTTTGACGATAGAGTTCGTCGTACTTGATAAGCGTGTAAAGAAATTCTGTCAGGAGTAAAATTGATTGAAAAATCTAAATATGGATATTTCAGAAACCATTACTACATGTAAAATAAAACAGACACCTCTTCTCGATTCATGTTAGAACATATAACATAAATATTAAACACACTAACATAAAAAAGAAAATCGTAAGTTTGCAAAAGTATGTGGCATATACAATAGTATAATATAGTTATGTCAATTTTAAGTTAAGTTTATATGAAACTCGATTGATTATTTACGTTACTTAATTTTATTTAATGGAAATTCCTTCAAAAATTATTCCAGTTCTCTAAAATATAATAGCAAGTATTTCACTTGCAGATAATACTGAAATCTCTTTAGACGGCGGTAGACACTAATCTCTTGGTTAATTTTTACACGATTGTGAAAGTTAATCCATTTTAGTCTGATTCCTTTTTATGTACAAAGTGAGACAGTTTGTAACTGTATGGATAATTTAAGTCGTGATTAAATGAATTATGTTAATTAAATGTAAAAAAATGTTGATCTTTTCTAATAAATTGATTTAATTACATATATATTTACCTTCCTTGGGTGAGGCCTATGTCCAGCAGTAGACTGCTGCAAACTGTTGATGATATATTTATCTCTGCTAACTCGCACTCGTCTTGCGTGTTTGCGAGAATGATCAACACATTCCCAGTAACGACACATAGTGCTGTTTACGCACGTTATGTATGTATGTATTATATTTTATGACTCAAATTTTAGTTACAAACTTTCACTGCCTTCATTAATACAAAGAAATAAAAATACCGATTAATACGCGCTCTTCGAATCATTTGTTCTATTTCTATAAAATAAATAATATTCATGATTGTACTGTAAGTAATGATAATTATTATAAGAAAAAAGTATGCTCTTATCGAATATTCTTATTATTTTGTTATCTGCTTAAAAAAGTTTTAAACAGATTTATTTTGTATCAAATTATTGATAAATGAAAATTGTTATAACCATCTTATTACTATCATTACAATATTTCTAGTTGTTTAAGAGTTCTTGTCTTTTATGTTACATTTGTCTACACATGTAACATTTGTACATAATGTATTCTACTGCCATCTTCAAGATATATATAATTAATAACTAAAATTTCGTTTGTTAGATAGATATTAAATAATATTTTTGATAGTATGGATAACAATAAAATTATCTGATTTTAAAAGAATGGTTTATTGACGCTTTCATGGTGACTTCACAAAAGTTAATAGTTTAATTTTACAATTACTATTTCATTGGAAACTTTGCACAAATATTAAAGTAATGGATTGAGAACACAAAGCAAAACTAATTTAAATGTACGCAGCGAAAATTAAACTTATAAAATTACATTTAATTAGATTCTTCCAAAAAATATGGTACTATTAAATGTATCGTAACTTAGTTCAAGTTTTAATGAGATCGTAAATTATGAAACGTAAATCAACTTAACGTGTAGTAAGTCTGTCTGCCAAATGTTCGTTCCCAGTAAAACATACACTACTTCTGAATATATACAGGGGTACTTTAATGATACTTTTTCTTTGATCACTACTTTTTCTAAGTCGTATTTCCTTATGACTGAGGGTCGTGATCATCATATGTAGTGAACCACACGATGACTGTCTTGGTAGTTAAAATGGTGTGGTTTGCTATTGCCTTCTCCAATTCACATACTAATCCGAATGTAGATGGTCATGACCTAGATATGTAGATTTCCTCATGATGTTTTCCTTCACAGCAAAGCAGATGATATTAGTTGGTGTTACACTAACTGCACATGTATTGAAAATTCATTGGTCGATGCTGGATTCGAACCCGGTTCCTTCGGAGTGGAAGGCCGGCGTTTAAATCACTAGGCTATGTCTAAAAGCATCTCTAAATTATATTAAATAGCATTTTATGTCTAAGTAAACTCACTATTAATAACCATATGATTTTTCTAAACTGTTTCAAAATCGAAGACAAATTGTTATTTGCTAGATTAAATTTTCCACAGTCACTTCTTTGTATATTACCAGGCAGATTAAATTTGAATTATGATATTCTAAAATAAATTTCCTTAACTTGTATATATTTGATTTTGATTGTGATTGTGCAAAATATATTCTTAGTTAAACTCTACCAATCCACTAACTTGTGACTCTTGATTTATTAACAGTATTCTGCATACAAATACAAACCACTAAAGGTCTCGAAGTAATATCCTGTCAGGTTATTCATGACCCGAGTGCCCACTGCGGTACATATATTTCTACATACAAAAATATGAGCTTACTGTCATATGCTACAAAGAGCTTTTGTTTTAGTTGACACCTAGGCATGAAAATCTGTTTAACGTCCGCCAGCGTGGCGGCGTTGTATTTGCTCGGACAGCAACATTTTAAGCCCAGGTCCAGCCCAAATTTAGAGAAATTGAGATCGAAGTTCAAAATATTATATTTACCACGATAAACTATTAAATTTATGACATAAATGGCATTGGTTACCACGGCAGCACCAATTTCATTATTTTTTCGTTATTATATCGATGTTCAACTGACAGTAAGTGATAAATAAGCCTGCCAATATCAATGTAACGCTAGTTGGGACTGTTTAATAGAAAAAACGCCAAATTATGGACGTTTGTTTAAATATCTTAAATCTTAACTGTCATCATTGATTAAAAAATACGTTTCAGAAGATTAAATTACCTTAAAAATGTTTTGTACTGGCACTACCCGTACATATTTTGTATAAGGGTGCATATATATTTATATATAAGTGTGATGTTTAGCTAGGTATCTTAATGAACATCACAAAATTACTTAAGCCTTTAGATATTGCGCCGTAGCCACATCACAGCCAGATTGATGACTTTGACTGTCAACAGCTGTTTGTTAGGTATTTAGTGTAGTTGACTTATAAAACGATCAAAATCTATAAAATTCTAATCGCAGAGATTCCTAATAATACATAGGATTATGAAGTCAACAAAATTCAATTGATTTCTCTTAAATAATCACGTTTCTGTACAATTTTTTACATACCGAAACTCGTACATTTATAACTTACCTGAAACAAATATTAATAACTTTAAATTAATTGAAACAAAACTTTTATTGATTTTTTTATTAAAGTTAATTCTTTAACACGTGGAGCCGTAAATTGCAAACGAGTATAACTTACGCACACTTTACTGTTTTCTAAGGGAGCTTATGTTTAACTTTAAACCATCATGAATTCTATCCCATACGCTATGGAATGACCAGCATGCCAGTTGGCACCGAGTCAGAGCTTAGTCTTCGAGGAAAAGCAACTAATCATTCTATGTGATGAATACAAGTGTCTGTGATACACAAAGATTACTAAAAATGGGAAGAACGAATTACTTTTTGATAACCATTTTTATATTATAGTAACCCGTATGTAATAAAACAACGCATACTATTGTTATTTTTTAAGATTGGTTTATTATTATACTAGTACAAGACAAGCAGTGAACCAGACTAGTTAAAGGCTCGGGTCATGGAAACTAGAACCGAAGTAGATGCTCGTTAGCCCGAGCTTTAAGCTCAAATAAACTAGCTATTTATGTATCTCAGTTACATTTTCTTCTACTAAATACAGATTATTCACCGTCACTAGGTGGCAAATTTCGTCTCATTCTTATCACCAGTGAGATTGTATTTCGGATTAAAAGACGACGTAGCTCGTGAAATTACTGGGTTAACAAGACTTGACATCTTTTATCTTTAGGTGATGAACGTAAACATCGGGTCGTACATGATTTTTTTAATAACAAAATTCTACGTAGTAACCGCGACTACATGTTTGCGATGAGATTCTATCTTTCTTTTCTATTTAAAATACTTTTAAAACACTCATAAAAACGTAGTTCAGAAAACTTTTAAAATAAATATAGTAAAAGTATAAGTCGATCCTCAGATGATTGCTTAGTTAGATCAATAATGTCGTTATAGCAAATCTTTTGGTCCTCAATAATGGAAATCTATTTTAGAGTACACTGAAGTTTAGTTTTCTATTTTATCCCATTCAT
This sequence comes from Pachliopta kotzebuea, assembly GCA_018246255.1. Lineage (NCBI taxonomy): Eukaryota > Metazoa > Arthropoda > Insecta > Lepidoptera > Papilionidae > Pachliopta > Pachliopta kotzebuea. Next base: position 3,212 of record DWLS01005621.1, on the reverse strand, counting down.
TCATGTTACATAGAAATAAAATAAGATTTTCGTTATTCTGAATTTAGCTCAAATAACTATTAGTCATAAAGCCGTATTTCCTGTCGCCAAGGCTGTCCATGACTATTACGCAAGTTGTCACAAAGCCAAACACTCAGGTGTTGTGACCCCTGAGTTTCTAATATTTGTTGACACATTATGCGATGAGTCAAGACTAATTATGTTCTAGTTATTATTATATAATATAAAATACAAATAATACATAAGTATTCTTAAGTGTCTATGCTATATATAATCACTGACTTTTTTAACAGAAGAAAGATCATTTGGGAAGAATGATGAAATGCCCGTAATTGGACAGTCAATACACTCACGATGATGATGACATTAATCATTATCAATTTTACTTGCATATTTTGCTGATAAATATCTTTGTTAATAGACACGTAAATAATTTAATTTCAGTGTTGACACACATACGGACTTCGATGGATGCTTGTTATTTTTACCACTTTCCTAATGACCGAGTAACGTAACAAATCGAATGTAACCTACAACTATGTAATAAAAATAAATATTTTAATTCAATCAACGAGAAGCATTTTAAAAACCAAATAAATGTATTCATTTGTAACAAATTAGGGGAACAATCAAAAAATATCACCGCGCTGATGTAGCAGACATAATTCATCAAATGAACGAATTTAATTAGAAAAATTTAAACGAATTGTCATTAATCTAGTTTTATATTATACATTTGTTTAATAGGAAAATATTGTCAAATATATATTTCTAATGCAAGCATTTGTCCCTACGTGTAGTATACAAAGCTTTTCCAATCGGCATTCATAAAGCGAAAAGCGTTGTATTGAAATAGCCTGTCGGAGTCGGTGTTTCCATCCAGATGTGATGTGGAAATCAGTCCGCTTTACCATCTAGACTACATCTTCCCTTAACATCAGGTCACTTGTCATGAGGCTATGCTATCGTACAAAAATGTGACATAAATATTGGGCTATCGTTTAACTACATATTTGTGTATTCTTTTTTAATTTCCGTTCCAAAAAGAAAAGCGCCTATATCTGTACACGTATATACTAATATAGTTACTTTTGATTTATTGTTTTTACTGTGAAGTATCTCTCAGCCAAAAGTGTGCTTAGATGTAATACTTGGAAAATTTTAGATTTTGGTGGCTAAACTGTAATATCTTTTTAAGTCCTTCTGTTTAAGTATTATTATACAATATAGGTAAATATAAAAATTATGTATATATAAATTGATAGTAAAAATGGCTGCCGCACTGCTGATAACAGTTTCCCCAAAGTAATTATTGGTTGGAAGTTTAATAGAATAATACAACGGTCGAGTTTACTGTAGATCTGCGTTTCTGTCTTGGAAATGTTTTTGTCTTCGCTAAATTCTTTACTATTGCGTTACCAAGCACTACAACCCTTTAAATTACAACTGACAATCTCATTCGACCTGACCGGAGATGAAACTCGGTTCATTCACATAACGAGATTCGTAGTTTTGCGCACAGACGTTTTGCTACATGAATCCATTCTTGTATGCCACGTTCAATCGAGAAAACGAGAACATTTCATTCCTAAAATATATCATTTTTGAAAGACAAACAATTACTGGTGATTAAATTTTTATACCATTTACTTTAATTTATAAAAGATATTTGATTTTTAATTTACTGGATATTTGATTTTTGTGCTAATAATCTTTAATTTCTGTACGGATTAACTTAGATTTCGACAATGAAATAAACAATTTTAAGCATAACTTTCGGTAGTTCATCGTAAAATAATTACAGCTTCGAGGAACAAGCACGACTTCAGTCATAAAGTAAACGAAAAGAAAGAAGGAATAACCTAAGATAATCCTTTTTTAATGCTATAAAGTAAATATAGAAATTACATTGAAAGGTTTTATTATTTAAAGTAAAAAATGTTGTATCTTTGTATTTCCCGTGTTCAAGGTGAATACATATTCGGGTGCGCAAACTAATATCCAATATTGGAAACAATGGACGTTTGTTTACTATTTAATGCTCGTGAATAATTAACTAGTCGAATGTTGGGTCAGTCGCAGAATTTATTGACATGAAGCAGCCAATAAACTGTTGTACACACGGTTAACGGACTGATATCATGCGATGATATTCCGATTATTTGGTATTCAAGCGCCGGATACCTACCTAATCATACATAGTGCAGATCACGAACTAAATGTCTTGAATTCTGGTGCAATTCTAAATAATAGACGTAACTGTTAGTCCAAGACATAAAAATAACGTTCAGAATAGTTGTGATGGTCGGCATTAATAAAATATATGATTTTTGTAGATGTATTTATTCCAGTAGTGGTACTGTGACAGATAAAAGAAAAATGTTTGACTAAAACTTGACAAGACATAGCGTTCAAAGAAAAAAATGTAACTGTGGTTAAGAAAATACGTGCAAGTACCTATTATTTACATTCCTTTCTGTGTAAGGTTTGTTCAGTTGGCATCTTTAGTCATATGTTGATTTTATAACTCACCGTTTTCTTTCTATATTATTTTTCCAGCAGAAGGTCTCTCTAGCTGGATACTATCTATGTTTATAGCAACACAGTGTCTATTCTTTAATTCTTAACTTTTATATTTGCAAACATAGAGCCTGAAAGTGAATAATGATGTTTTTTGACCATTTATCAGACCCGCAGCTACAATAAAGATAAATTAAAATTTCTTGAAAAATGTATTGATTTCTTTATGGTAACGAAAGTATTCAAGATTTATTGAAATTACTGCTGTTCCTATAATGTTATAATACATATCTGATGATTAAGCCACAGTTACCATTGTCAGTTAATGACACGTCTATATTTTTAGATTTTTTTTTAATTAGTATGCGCGCAGTGAGATCACAGGGCATCTGGCGTACGAACACATGTTACGGGTTTTTATCGCGAACGTTTATAACCAAATAATACCGCGGTCGCTCGTGTTACATGAAAATATTTCTAATTTCGTCGAATCCTATTGAATTAAATTCATAATGTGACTATCCCTTTCTTCCGTTTGATGATAATTATCCTTATAGAACAATTATAATCATACTTTACGTGACCAGGTCAATAAATGCTTTACTGTCATAGTAATTTCAATGTTTATATTTTAGCCGTTAGTTAATTTTGATCGTCTCGTCTAGGACCTTACTCTACGTTGTGTTGTTTAT
>DWLS01005620.1:0-12494 GCA_018246255.1 Pachliopta kotzebuea | reverse complement strand
GCAAAAAAAGAGTTGCAGAGAGAACGGATCCCTGAGGAACACCAGCGTTGATCGTCACAGGTTCGGATGAACATCCGAGTAGAGTAGATAGAGTAATGATTAAGAGCTTCTATAACAAAAGTAGATTTAATATTTGCTTTCAATTCGAGGACAAGTGCTACTTACATCAGTGTGATTTATTATCACAATTACTTCACCACGCAACATGTGGTGATGGTATTATGTTGATCGTACAGAAATTAATTTAGTCCTTATTTTTTTATCTTTAATAAGCTGGCCTAATATTTAGAAGAGTCTAGATCGTGTGTTCAAGCTGGAACAGAGTGATATACAATTAGGGCGGTGGTACCCCTAAAACCAACTAAATTTTGCAATAAGTGACCTCGGAATCGAAATAAAGACCTCTATGTGTCATTACGCCTCGGAGGCAACTTTTACTGGAACCTTAAGGGTCTTTTTTATTTTTAATTTGTATATTTTTTTAGTAAATTAAACACGTCGAAAAGACTTATATGGTTAAAATGTGCCGGAATGGTCTAATGGGTAATTTTCATACTTTGAAAACGAAGGTCGTGAGTTCGATTCTCAGTGAAATTTTTCTTTTTTGCTTAGGTTCCTCGTCCACATGTCTTCACAGTGTTAACTTTGGGTTTTCATATCTCCTTACCCGGAAGATCTATAGAATTTTTATTTCGGATTACTTTTCCTTTTATCCTGAACTTTATTTTATCTTGAAAGAGTATCCATATAGCTCTTCCAATTTAAAAGTTACAATCGTTACAATATATTTAAGTCAGCGCATCAGTCCTTTTTGATGCTGATGCAATCAGATAATAGAGAATAAAACTGTTAGTATTTAGTGCAATACTGTCTTTTTCATTATAAGATAAAGTATATATTATAGCATCATATCGCACATTCACTAGAAGAGAGTTACATCTCGAAAATTCACTGTTGTGATTTCACTATTTCGAAATTAATATGTTTTACTTTATAAGCTCGATAAGTGTTCTATGTAAATATAGTAACAAAGTTGTAAATTTACAAAACTACCAAAATCTAATGTTCAAATTAGATTTTAGGTGTATTCCAAATTGTCAGAACTTCTAACGCGATTTCTGAAAAGTGTGGATTTTTGAGATGTTACTTTCTTCTAGTGATATGATATAAAAGTAGATTCTACCAAAAACAATGGTTAGTTTGTAATTGTATGTAAAAACGCATCCTTGAATAGTTGTCACATTGCGCAAATGTCTTTGTGTCTAATACTATGGATAACTAATTACCAGCTTTGAATATTATTTACATTAATTAAATCAAACGGCGGCTAATGAGGCGCAACTGTTTGTCTGTACGTCCGTGTAGTGCCTGTCCTTGCTTGAGGTTTACCTTGGATATTAGCAAATCGCCTCTTCGCTTATTACCTATATATACGATGCCCGCATGTCTTAACACATTCCTGTGCTACGTATATCATTACTTTTCTTATCTTTTTATTATTGAATTTTATTTTGAATTTATGCCATTAGTGGACATACCGATTTATTCATATCCTTTACAAGGTTCATAAATTTATAACTAAAACCCAAAATAGTAATTTGTTAATAATTAATGTCCTCTACATTGGCCAAAGATATCAGGTCTTTAGCATGGATTTTGGATCTATTATTGAACTTTGGATCACTCTAACATATCTAATGTTAATTTTATAAATTTCCTAAAAGGAAATTCTCTTTGATTTCTTATCTTTATCACTATGTTATTTGATGGATAAAGACCATAGCCGTAAAGTGTTTAAAATATTATATACATTATCTACTGTTGGACATAAGCCTACCCCAATGATGGGTGGATTTGGCCCAATGAGAGTTGGTGGGTTAACAGTATGTATACCAGATCGAAATTACTTTATAATGTTGATAATTTTTATCTATACCTCTGTTATCCATTTACGTCTACTGGTGGTAGGTCTCTGTTGCCAGAGACCGTCCAGGTAGGTAGCCGACAAATAGTACTGTGCAAAGATTACTATCCTCTGCTTTGAAATAACCAAGATAACAAGGTTTTATACCTTATGTCTTAAGCCGACGAGCGCAATTTAGTGCTGTTTTATGTTGTACCTTCTTAACCAGCGTCACCTTGTTATAAGCAAGAGTATGTACCATCTACCATAAGATAGACCTTATCCGTCTCGTCGCCTCTTCTAATACAAAAAAACGTATATATTAAAGATAAATGACGTCAATGTTTGTATTAGGATACAACTCTATACTAAATATATGTCTTCCTATAACGCTATGAAGAAACGTCTCATGGTAACCCTTTAGGCATTTTATACAAAATAGCTTTGCTATGGAAAAGGGTAAAAAGATATCTAATAAATAGGAAAATTTATTTATTTTTTTAAATCTAATGTAAATTTCAAATTAGCAGTTACATCACTCAATGTTTTGAATTATTGATTAGCATTGTACCGATCCAATGTCATAACAATGTAAGCTAATTATATTATTGCTAAACGATGAGTCATATCTAATGCTAATTTCTCTATTTACGTTTGACTCTAACAAAGAAATCGTATAGTATCTAATTTTGGTATTTCTGTATTACTGATTCTAGGAAAACTTCATCGAATCTACTAATTCCAAGAACTTTTGACTTTACCGGTGGGAGACCGTCTAGGTAGATATCACCGCAGCTCTGTATTTGTACCGCCAAATAGTACTATCTAAACATTACTGTATTCCGATTTGAAGGGTTGCTGTATGCTAGTGAAATTACTGCGGTAACGAGACCTTTTGTCTCAAAACGACGACTTACCCATCGCATCTTTGTTATGAGCAAGTGTATCACTTACCTGTGAACCTTGTTCATGTCATCCGCTTGTCCAATAACAAACAAACTATACATGAGATAATAAAAAAGAGAAACGAGTAATTTAGATTTGTACCACAATATATTTACCAGTAATTTCGACAATAATACAAATTTATGTTGTTTTCTTCCTATTTTGCTAGGACTTTTACGCAAGGTGCGCATGTCTAGCCCTGTGGTCTTAGGCTATCAAGAATAGGAGTAAGGTAAGCCCTGCCTGTAGTAGAAGGCTACTGAAAGGGTTTTGTGGGTTCGCAGGCTTTGAGGGTAGGGCCCTCACTGTATATTAAGTGAACCCGGATCGGACGACAAGTACGAAGTGGTCTCGTATTTTGCCGTAGTATAGTGTCTATGCTAGAGAGGGCAACAGTTCTCCTGGGAATGTCCAAAATCAAAACACCCACTGCTAGTCATAAGCACTATATGTACTACACTATACATACTGTTACGCGCGTGGAGGATAGAGTCAAAACACCTTGGAAATTTCGCCGTTGATTTATTCACGACTCAGAAACAGGGAATCGCTGCAATCACAATTTTCCTTTAACACTTAACGATACACGTAATCACAGATTCACTAACACTGAGCACTTTACAGAGCACCGCTGTCACTATAACATTTACACTTTCACGCCTGTCACTTAATCTTCTTCCTAATTCGCTTAGGACTTCTTCTTCACAGCTCCCTCTCCACCGTAAGACTATCCGAGTCACGACTGACTCCCCTTATATATCCCGAATTTCGATCTCCTTTTCGTTATACATTTGTCATTTTATTCCAGAACTTTCTCGATAGTCCGAATTACATGAATTTCATAATGGAACATTCTCGATGCTGTTTCGAATATTCCCGACATCTTTCCGCGAACGTCATTTTCGCTGCTCGCGGCGATCGAACATTCTGGAAAACAGTTCGATTATTCTTCGGATATGAAATTCGCTACTCATTAATAGATGACGTCGCGACCATACTACAAACTACTTTACAATCACTTTGTCCATAAATTTATTATACCATGAAAAGCAGCTTAAAAACTTTTATATATCAAAACCTAAATCTTTAACATTTATTTTTTACGGTACCCCATTCAATTCCAAGAATAACGATTATAGTTCTATTTTGCTGTCATTCACCCATTTCCTACCTAATACTCACCAGTTATGGAGCATCGCAAAAACTTGACATACAAAGGAAACAACACTCCTTTTTTATATAAACAACAATGCTGGGTAATTGTACAAGGTTACTGGTAATCGTATGAAACGATTTAATAGTTCATAAAAACTTGTATGTTTTGCAATTACAACGTTCTCAATATATTTAATTTTTTTTTATTCTAATAGACAAACAACTTGTTCACTTGATGATAAGTGATATCTTACCAATAACGACTAGACGCCTTTTTTTCGGGTGATACCCTCGGCCACTATTATAGCGGTGATGGCTTCATCAGCCCCAGAGATCGCGGTTCCGGACTTCAAAATCTGAACAATATTAATAAAATTATAAGAGAGAGGAGAGAGCCGAAAAAAAGGATTAGGGGAGGGACAAAGAGATGGACAGAGATGTAAGTAAGAAGAGAAAAAGAGGAGATAATCAATAGATACTTATATATGTGACTAGACGCTTGTTAAGTTGTTATACAAAGCACCACATAGCGCTCGTCGCTTTGAGATATAAGTTGTCAAGTCTCGTTACCCCAGTAATTTCATTACCTTACAGAACCCTTCAAACCGGAACAGTAATGTTTTCACAGTACTATTTGTCGGCTGCAATAAGAGCTGCGGCGGTACCTACCTAGACGGTTTCCGGTTTTTTTTTACAATTAACCTTTAGTTTATTTCTTTTCAGTCAGGCGATGGAAGTTCTCTGCTAGATATAGGCCTTCCCCAATAGTGGAGTCTATATGGTTATATAAATATATGATCCTTTAAAATTATAAAAATCTGGTCATACGAAATTCGCTGCGTTTTTTTTAAATACTGCAGACCGGTTATCGGAGAGGCAATACATGGAATGAATGATAACAAAAGAAAAGAAAAAAGAAAGGAATATATAAGAAATAGGAGAACAAAAATACAACATGCGTAAGAAAAAAAATAGAGAGAGGTAATAGTTAAGTAAAGAATAAGAGATAGTTAAACTCTCTGTCCAACTTCTGCTCATGTACCCTGCTAATCAACAAACGAGGCTCTGGCTCCCCATCAACCCGCATTGGGCCAGTAAGGTAGGAGATGGCCCAAATCCCATACATTTTAGGCGGATGCCTATGTCCAACAGTAGACGTCTATGGGCTCACGATGATGATTATACGGAAACTGATATGAATGACTTTGTATCAGCATATTTTGGTTCGTACAATATTTAAATCAGAGTTTCCCAAGGTGACGCCTAGGTTCAATTCTGTCATTTATAGGGGGTAATTTGAAAATCATAATTTATTGGATTTTTTTGTTTTTGGGGGGCATTGGATAAAAATCACTATGTCTCTCATATGGGAAAAGTTTTTACTGAAAAATGAGACATGGTCCAAAAAGTTGAGAAACACTGATTTAAATTGAAAGTTTTAAGTACTACCTTTTCTAACGTATGCTATGCATCCTTTCGGTGTCTAAGTATGAAAAAAAAATTATAACAACCGGGTATGGCTTCAGTCTGTACTACGGCGAGTGTACAGGGCGCTGCCGATCAATAACTATGCCCAGCGTACCCCGTGATGTGCCGGGAAACCCGCATCGGAAAGCCACAACACCTGAAATTGAGTAGGTATCAAAACGTAGCCAATTTACAGGTGCATTTATGCCCCAGTGCAAACTTAATAAGTCTTCTACTTTTCTACTTACTAAACTCTTCTCTACTTATTACAATCACTTAGATTTATTCTAATCGAGAGAAAGACCTTCGCATAAAGTAAATATGCTAATATAAATGGTGTTAGTTAGGAAGATATACACTACATCTCCTCTTCCACAGCATCTCCCATCTCCTAGGTTGACTGAAAGAGAATGCCTGTAGGAATTAAGGAATCCTATTGGACCATAATTTTAGGTGATGCAATAAAGTTTTTTAAATAAATAAAATAATACATCTCTCCTCTAAATATTTCATTTTATTCTACGAGACAGACGAGCAAAGCGTTCACTTGATGGTAAGTGATATACTTACTCATAACGCCCCGCTGGTTAAGATTGTATACACAGCACATTGCCCTCCTCGTCGCATTGACACATAATATGTTAAGTCTTGTTACCCCAGTAATTTCACTAGCTACCTATAAAACCTGAACACAGTAAAGTCTGCATATTACTATTCGTCGGAAGAAATAGGAGCTGCGGTGGTACCTATCTAGACGGTCTCCGAGAACGGTGACTGACCAGTTTTCTATATTAAAAACTACCACCATCCAAATTCCATTACACAGATCGATATTGAATCTAGGATTTCGATGTTACAAGCTAAGCGTTTATTATGCCATAGAGGCCATTGAAAACAATTTTAGTTGCGTATCAATATTTGAAAAATTGTAATGAAAAGGGCCCCGCAGGACCCAAGCCAACCTTACCTGCTCGTGGTTGACCCTGCTAATCAATAAACGATACTCTAGTTCCTCAACAATTTGCATTGGGCAAGCGTGATGGGAGACAACCCAAATCCGCTCACTATTGGGGGAGGCAATCCAGCAGTCGACGACTACGCCCTGATGATGATGATCTAAAAAACTAATAGATATTTCACAAAGCGCCTGAAATTTCATCAGTTATGATTATGAGTGTAACGGCAAGCTCTAATCACCTCCAGCTCATCAATCCTTTCATGGTAGGCTGGTCACCAGATAAAATTCCTGGCTTTGTATTGATGTAATCTAGTTTCGCATCACCATGCCGGACTTTCACTTTGCTCATTGTGCCGCTATCAGATCGAAAGTATAGCTCGTTTGAATACTTTGTTTACATTTCTTTTGTCGTGTCTAGACTGTACGGCGGTGATTACTGAGAGAGGCTTTCACGGGATAGCAAAGTTTTGATTTGGATCATCTTTACAGTTTCTTTCTAATTTACTTTTCACTAAACTCTTTAATAAAAATGTACGTTTACTTATACAAATGTTAACAAATTTATCACAAGCACAAAATCGTATTTTGTGGAGTACTTTACAAGAGACCTAGGTCCAGCAGTAGACGTCCATCGGTTGTAATGATGATGAACTAATTTATAAGAACTAAACATTATTAGAGGAAAACATAACTGAAGAAAAGGAGAAACCCTAGAGATAGAAAAAATTCTCCTGGTCAGAGAGTACCAAGCAAACTAATGGTTGAATGAAATCAATTTTGATTTTTGTCTCTAACAATCAAGGCCGGTGGTAGGTCTCCATTGCCGGAGATGGTGTAGGTAGCTCCCAAAAAAAATTCTTCTATTTTCTTACACTTTGTATGTTTATTTTAAATATTTTGAGATCTAATTAAAACTAGACTTTTACCAACTCTCAATCTCCTGGTGAAATTCCTGGGGATCATCGCTTTTGTCTGATATGAATTTGGACGCCATCTAGCAAACATTTATTGGTGGTAGGTCTAATTTGCTAAAGATTTTTTATGAGTTTTATGACCTGGTAACACAGACTTTTAGGTCATATCGTATTTGGAAAATGTTCATTACTTTGGAGTCACTATACTTCACTTTACTAAATTTTTTCATTTTTCATTTGCCAGAGATCGTATAAGTAACACCGCAGCTCCTGTTTCTATTACCGTGTTCCATTTCGGAGGGCCCTGTATGTTAGTGAAGTCACTGAAGTAACGGGACTTGACCACCTAATGTCTGAAGGTAATGAGCGGGATATGGTGCTGTGTATATCCTCTTAACATATCAGGTGAATGCCTGCTGCGTCTCGTCGCCTCTTCGTATATAAAAAAGACTTCTCTTTATAACAATTACATATCTTTACCAGCAGACCTCGATAAGTCGAATTGATGATGACGAAGAATGGTAACACAATTTACATCATCGACCTTACCTTACATACGTGTGAAAAGTTTAAATTATTAACATAATATCTAAGTCTATGACTGAAACGATATACCCTCACGTAGTCATTATAATGTTTAGCTTTGTATGTCAATGGAAGGCTATACATCATCATTTCGTCATCAGCCTATTGACGTCTACTGCTAGAAATATGCCTCTTTCAATAATAGGGGGGTTTTGGACGTCGCCACGCTGGCCCAATGCTGGTTGGGACGGATTAATTTTTGTTGAGAATCATCGGCTTCAATCACTATTATGGCCGTGAAGACATCCTCGGTCCCAATGCTCCCGAATCCGGGCTCCAACAGCTGATATTTTGGGAGATATTGGAAGAAAGAAAGAAAGATTTTTAATTCAGTGTGCTGAAAATACACAGAAATAGCATAAAAAAACATATAATACAAATATGAACATTAAACAAAAATAATAGTAATAGCAAGCTAACTCAGCAATACTCCCGCAATCAGCAGAAGCGCAGGTATTCTGTTGGACCCTTATGCGTAAGCAAGGGTACGAGACATCTAATAATCTCAAGAAATTTTGTTTAAATACCTAATAAAAAAGGAGGGATGGTAAAGTTGTAGCTGTAAGGAATTTTAAAACAGAATAATTATTAATAAAATTACATAAATAGATTACTAATAAGTGTGTTTAATATTAATTTGTGATTAATGCCACGAAAAAGGATACATGCAAGGAGAGGATAAGAACAGAATTAATAATATACAACAAATAATAAGCAATAAAGGCAAAAGATCAACACAACTCACAAAGCTTACTACTTATAGTTTGTAGTTCCAAAGCATGCTTTTTTGTTCCACTTTTAAAACTTAATACGGACTTCAGATTACAAAGAGGCGGTGGTAAGTGAAGGCTATGTTAATCATTCTAATTTGGATATAGGTGTTATTTATTTTGTGGATTTGTATAGATCAATTTATCTTTAGTGTGGACAGCGTGGTATGTTCATTGAGACATCATTTGTATGTACGCCCGACGTCGGATCGTTCAGTATTGCGGGCACGCGCCCGTCGTTACAGACAGACAGACGCTGCACCACGTGCCTACTGCTATTTATCGCCCCCTACACAATAGCTTCGTAGAATTTCGATGTTTAATTTTAAACTGTATCATTAGCATATAAAACTTCACGGAACAGGAGTTCTTAAGTGACCATTTAAAGTTATTAAACGTTTGAGTTTCCGCTCGCATGTAAACATTTTGTCTCTTACTGTATAAGTATATACTGGTGATAGTCGTTCCATTACAGACGACCTAGGTAGGTACCACTGAAGCTCCTACCGCCAATGCAAACATTACTGTTCCGATTTGATTGGTACAATATGAAATTACTGGGGTAACGATACTTAACACTTCGCATCTCAAGGCGACGGTATTGCTGTATATACCATCTTAACTAGCGCCCCGTTATGGGTAAATGTATCACTTTTCGTCACACAAAAGCATGAGAAATGTAGAACATTATTTGTTAGGCGTGTATATGCAGATTTGTTTTTTTAAAATACTCTTTCCAAGTGGCATGCCAAATAGATTACAGCGAGTGTAGAAGATATTCGCCGTACTCTGGCAAGGTTCAGCTTTATCAATACTGTTTGTTGATATTGCGACATATCTCATTGATTTTTTTATTGTCAACAGACAGGCTCCGGGAAGACGTACACGATGGGCAGCGGATGGGAGGGCGAGGGCGACGGAGACGAGAGCCGGCGCGGCATCATCCCCCGCGCCATCCGAGACCTGTTCGCCGGGGCTGAACAGCGCGCCGAGGAGGCCCGTGCCCGCGGCCACCTACCCCCAGAGTTTTCAGTCCAGGCGCAATTCATTGAACTCTACAATGAGGACATAGTCGACCTCCTCGATCCAGCTAAGGACCCTTACGCTAAGGTAAATCATAGATGGACAAGAGATCTAACTTATGTTGCGCTCTCATCAAGCCACCACCTTACTCTTGAGAGCATTATTATTTACTTCCTTAGACAATAGTACAAATAATTTAAATTCTTTCAATGTTTTCTACACGTCTATTCTACTTAATATTGAGCTGCGGTTTTAAGTAAAGCTGATATTAACAACAGCATTACCAGGAGTTCCGAGAACTAATACAATTTTGTCTTGTCTTAGAGAATATAAATGAAACCGTTAAAAAATTTCCAGGATGCCTATGTCTAGGACGTCTTTTGGCTGATGACGATGATAAAATTTTCTGTATAATTGAAAAGCTTAAATAATAAACTATCTAATGCACTAGTTCATTTGATCATTACATAGAAGTCACAAACACGTATAGGACTTAGGTTAGCCGAGACGTGGTCTTACGTTTATAATCTTATCATTTTCGTTCCTATCCACCCGAAATAATGTTCATTGACCATAAAAAAATCCGAATGGATCCAATCCGGCTAATTTTATCAGCTTTCACTATTCAACGGCCGCGAAAGCATATCTAATACTTGATTTACTATAACAGATGAAGAGGTAATGAATCGGTGTATTCTCTAGTTTCTGGTTTTAATTAATCTTTTGGCAATTCATAAACAAATTACAGATTAGATATGGGATATATAGACAGATTGATTTTTATTGTAAATCAATATTAAAGATGGCATTAGATCTTCATCGGCCGATAGACGTCTTCTGCTGGACATAAATCCCAATGATGGGAGGAATTAGGTTTTTTTTTTTATTTACTCGATCCCCTTCGTGCTGTGGGTAAGGGTTTTTAATTTTCTTTATTTAGTCAATTTCCATACATCTTTTCCTTCTCTTTATTTCCTAACTTCTTCCTTTTACTCTATATTTCTTTCTCTCGCTCTATTCCTTTCTCTCACGCATCGCCCCTCGCACCAAGATCCGCCGCATTTTTAACAATTTTTATATATATATAGCAACTTTTACATTTGTCCATTTCTTATTTTATCTTATCTTTATCTGTATCTTTACACTATATGTTTTATTATTATTATTACATCTCAGTCCTTATTTTTAGTTTACATTCTTAAAATTTTTCTTTAAAATTCCTCCAATTTACTTCCATTTAATTTTTTTTATTACATCTGGAAGGAATTAGGTTATCTCCTACAACGCTGGTTCAATACTGGTTGGTAATAAGCCAGAGAATCGTTTGTTGATTAGCAGGGTGCACCACTAGCAGCTGAGGTTGGTTTGGGTCCCGTGAGTTTATTAGGACCACACCCCTTAGCATTAGATATAAAATTTCTATTAATTTCACAAATGGTTCATGTGATGGTAAGTGATCACCATAGCTCCGTTTTATCAATTTGTATAGGAATTAAAAATTTGTCAACCTTTTGTTTTGGTAGTGGTGGTATCTGTTGGAAGATATTAGGCAAGGCCTATATTCAACAGAGGATTGAAAAAGGCTGATGATGATGTTGATGAAACCTTTTATTTAGTTATTTATATTTTTGGTTAGCAAGTAGAACTGATGTTACTGGTGCTAGGTATCTGTTGCCAGAGACCGTCGCTGCTCTTATTTGTACTACCAAACAGTACTGTGCAAATATTACTGTGTTTGAAGTGTGCTAGTGAAATTACTGTAGTAAAGAGACTTAACAACTAATGTCACAAGGCGAAGAGTGGTGCTGTGTATATCATCTTAACAGTTGTTATGAGCAAGCATATCACGCACCATCACGTGAACAGCTTGCTCGTCTCGTTGTATAAAAAAAATAGTTTACTAAGAACGTTTGTTGAACTATGTATCTCTATAGAAACCATAGTCAAACTAAACTATGGACAGTGTCCATTTACTTTGTAGTATTTATATATTAATAGGAACTCCTGAACATGGCTTCATCAAGAAGAAAATTACCATACTCCTTATACATGATATCCAAAGATGCCCCTTACCGAAATCGTTCTCATTTAGTCGACTATTACGTCATACCAATAGTCAGTCTCGTCTTTTTGTTTTTGCAATTAAAAGCATAGATTTCATACTTTTAATGACTTCCTCATACATTCTTTCAAGTGATAAAACTGTATTTTTTTACATAATTTTTCTTTTAATTTTATGATCAGAACTTAAAGTATTTTTTTTTAATATTCCAATCACATAAAGTATTTATTGTACTTCCTTTGACTTAAAGTTTACTTATCATGCCGTGACACGTAGAAAGTGGTGTCCGTAACTAATAAACAAACTCTTTAATATACCATATAAATTACTATGTGAAAGTAAGACATATATTATATTAGTCTCCGTTAATTATCAATAAGATAACTATTATCAAAATAGCTCCTATGGCCTGTGGTAAAAATAAGTATGATAAGTATATCAGGTCTCAACTTAAACATAGTAGGAAAGAAAAATGTAAATAGATTTAGTATATATTGATAGACAAGAACAAAAGTATAATTAAATAATATGTAGTTAGTTGCTTAGTCCATCGGTTGAAATGATGATGATGATGATGTAGTTAGGAATTAAGGTAAATACGGACCCTGATTTAGGGCAACAGGGGAAAAGTAGTAATGAAATAAAAGAAATATCATTTTTTAATACTTTTGTTTATATTAATGTTTGTTTCCTTTCCATAATAAATATCGAA